>CANUEY010061872.1:0-39846 GCA_948099555.1 Croton setiger | reverse complement strand
AATTTGGGATTAAAAGGGTAGATTGTACATTTGTAGGGTTTATCATGTAATTATTTTCTCCGAAAATCGGAGAAAGAATAATTAGCTCTAAGGGGTGCTTTATATTTCCGCATTTAAATTCCGCAATTTACTGCTTTCTGTCGTGTGTGTGTGCAAATGATTTAATTCACCGGATTAGGGACATCGTTAGCTGTTTTTCAAAATAAATAAGCTTAACTTAAAAATTGAAAAACGAAACTTCGGTTTAAGAGGCCGGTAAATCCGGGCGTTAGTCGAAATGTAATTTCGGCTAACGTACCTTACCCTCTTACCCGGAATTTCTGGTTCAGATTTTGTCTTATCCGTAAATAGGAAAATGGAGTCAATTTTTAAAAATAAAATTTGGCTTTTTTTTAAATAAAACTGGTTCCCGAATGGGTGGCGACTCAAACGATTTTAAGGCCGACTAGCTTGGCACTTCAACCCAAAAATGTTTTATCACTTGAACTCTAATTTTAGTCTTTTCGGCTTATAAACCGGAAAGTCCGGAACCGGACCGGCAACAGCTGCATTGGAATGATTTATGGAACTTTCATTGTTGGAAAATGAGTTTGTTACCCCTGCTGCTATTGGTTATAAATTCAGCCTAATTATTTTGTTTTGGTGGATGGGGATTTGCTTCCATTTCAACTTATTTTCTATTTTTATTGCATTTCTGGTTCTCATTTATGATCATATTTCCAGCTTCTCCTAATCTGACTTCGTGCGCATTTTTGCAAGATCAACTACTTGTTGAAGTTGATTGCTCAATTGTTCTATTTGACTTTCATGGCGCATTCAGTCTGCCCACTGTGCTTTATACCTAATTTGAGATGATATGTTGAATAGACTACTTCTTGCATTTTGTTTTCCTTGTTTTGCACTTGTGCGTATTCTCTTGCAGGATATCAATTTTAGACAACATCGCAGCACATCAGTAGCTGCTAAAGAAGCCAAGCAGCAACTCATTAAGCACGTATAGGCAAGTAAGCAAGTGTGGGGAGACTATTTACAGAACTTTCAGGAGCGAAAACAGGGCAGTATACACTACTTTCACTCTTTTTAATTTCGTTGCTTTTGAGTTTCCCTGAATTGTTTGATTGTATTTGTTCACATTGAGGACAATGTGTGATATAAGTGTGGGGAGGGGATTTAAAATTGGTCCTTTTGCTAAGATTTTTGAGCTTACTATTGGTTGTTTGATTGCTATGCCTCATAGCTCCTTATTGTCAAGTTTTTACACCTTTAGTTATGGCACTTGATAACATTTTCTGAGTATTCCTACTGCTGCCATATACTTAATTTTTTTTTTTTATAAAAACTTAAAACTTTTAGGCTAAATTAGTTGAGTTACTTAGGCACTTATCCCATGTTAATTTTTTGAGTAATACTTTTACATGTTTGATGTGTTGAGCTGATTTTGGAATTACTCAATTGGGTTTATTTGTGTCTTTAAACATGATTTGGAACTCGTAGGAAGTCTAGAGAGGAGAACTTTGCATTGAAACTTAGTTTGACCGTTGTGAGAACCTAAGACGATAAGACTTAGCGAGCGGAAACCATACTTGAAATTGACCGTCATTGCACTCATGTGTCTCAATTTAAATTGTTTACACTTTGAATTCTAAAATTGGTTTTTCAAAACTTAGTTTCTTTTGGCACATGTTTTTTAGAGCAATTTTCGAAGCAAAAATTAAGGATAGCTTCCGAACAGTAGAACTTTCTTCTATGTTCCCTTGAGGCGAAATCCTAGTTGAGTCTCGACTTTGGAAATGATCTAAGCGTTCTTTGGTCGATTCATTAATCCCTTTTACATTTTTCCCACCTTGACGTTACCGTTCTTTTTACCCCTTCTAACCTATAAAGTATGCTGAATGCGTACTTCCAAATTCTTTCGTAGCTCATAATATAACCATATAACCCAAAAAGCCATTTGCCTACTACCCTTGAACAAGAAAATTTGTCTTTTTGATTATTATTGAGCATGCATATGTAAGTTGTTAAGATTTGGCGTAAAATGCATTTTGCTAATATTATTATTTTTTAGTTTAGTTTTTGGGAATGAATAGCCTATATGGCTTGTGTGATCTGTAATTAATTGTTTAAATATTAGTTTCCTATTAAAAAAAATGAAAAAATTTGATAAAGTTATATTAATTGCAAAGCTTCAGCACAAAAGTCTTTGTAAGCTTCTAGGTTGCTGTTGGGTTTGCGAATGTCTCATCTTCTTCCTTAAACAAAAAAAAAAACGAAAAAAAAGAAGAAGAAAAAAGACAAGAAAGAAAAAAAGAGCAGCATAATAATAAAAAAGAAAAAGAAAAAGAGCTACAATTTTCTTTATAGAGCTGCAATTCTGGTTTAGTATTATTTTCTTCTTGTTCTCCTTAGCCTAACCCATATAAAAGACCTAATGATCCTTGGTTGAGACTTGTCCTACATTAGTGGGAGGGAACCGCGAGGAGAGCCTATAGTTGTTCATTAATTGATTTTCTTGAAGCTATGAAAATGTATTTTATATGCTTTGATTATTGCTTGATAAATCATTTGTTGATTTAAACTTCGTATGTGTGTGTGAGTGTTTTAAGAATTCTTAGTGTAACCTTTTTCGATTGAGTTCACGATGATGGAATGATTTTGACGGTTTTATATCTAATTGCGATGTTACGTTGTTTGCAGTTTTTGGATATGTTGAATTGAGTTTCGTTGTGAAGTTGTGGTCTCCTGTATGGATTAGATTTCGAGTTCTAAGTCATGCTTGAGGACAAGCATGGGATAAGTGTGGGGATATTTGATAGCATGCAAATCCAACTTATTTTTATTGTTATATTTATATTGATTTTGCGTAATTTTTGCTTAAAAATATAGTTTTATTTGATTATTTATTTTTGTGCTAGGAAAAGTTGAATTTGGCATGAATGAAGCAAAAAGGGAGCATAATTGAAGCGTTTTGAATAAAGATTGAAACTGCAGAAGGCAATCCGATCTTTAGCCGTGGGTGAGACTAAGCGAAAAACGGGAGACACAATTTATTCTAAAAGGTCTGCTGGCCCGAAACATCTCAAGGATTGTTTCTGCTCGTTTTAAAGTTTGGAAGACCGATTTATTATTAATTTTAGTGGGTCCTGTTATTATATTAGTTGACCCTACCTTTTGGAGGTATATAAGTCAGTTTTAGGTCTTTCTATAGACACTTTTCGCCATCACAAACAGGGTTACGTGATTTACATTGTGGGAGCTGATTTTTGCAATTCTTTTCTTCTTCTTCATGATGTTTTCTGTCATAGTCATGCATGGCTAATTCCCTTTGTTCAGTTAAGGCTTAAACCGAGGTAGAAGTTTGATTTCGATTGTGAGATTGTTGAACTTAATTGAATTCTTTAATATATATTGCATTTATATTCTTTCTGTGATTTATTGGGAAAATATATCCCCTAGCGAAATTCTATTGAATGAATTAACAGGGCCCATTATTTTGTTTAATAGCAATTTTTCATAGCTATTCGATTGAATCAAATTCGTAATTGTTTGGTTAGATCGATAGAGTAGTAATTAATATAATCTGATTGGTTAGAACCTTTTGGGTTATGTTAAGAAAGAATATAATCAGGTTTAAATGGATGCTCGTAGTTTCTGTTAATCTGGGTAGGGTTCTACTAGTGTTTAATGCAATTAACAGTTAAATCCTTCGTCGTACTTAGGATTACTAGTTAATTAGGGGTTGTTATTAGATCATATCTTAGCAACCTATTACTACGGTAGAATTAGTTGGGTCGACGTTCTTCCTGGCTATAAGTTATCTATAATATGAATTAAGGAACCATTCTTGAAATCAATGATCAATCAAATTGAGCTTCGCGCCGAGGTATGCCTTAACTGAATTCGTTTCCTATCATTTCAATTTATTATTAATTTCTATCGCTTGTTTTAATTTTCAATTAATTAATTTCCTTTTAATTTTTAATTTCCCATTTTATTTAGTTTGTTTTTAATTTCGATTCTGGTTATTTACGACAAACTAGTCCCTAGGTTTCGACCCTTCTCACCCTATTTACAAGTTTGTTTTGTAGGAAAAGCAGGTTTTATTTTTGGTGGATTTGACACCCATCACCTAAACAGTTTATAAGAAAGCAGTAAAATAAACAACAAACGACGGAAATCATCGAGCACAATTTTTATTGAAAAAGGCTTAACTTAAAGATTGGAAAACAAATTGGTTTATTCGAAAAGAGTTAACCTTTAATTACAGTCCAAAAATCTTAGGTGACAAGAACCAGAGATTGACTGTAAAATCCCTAGCAGAGTCGCCAATTTAAACTTTTAAAGTTCAATTATGGTTTATTGCCAAAAAGCAATTGTTGACGCTCGATTTTTGCCTTAGGAAAAATCAAAAAGAGAGAAAAGAATTAGAGGAAAAAAAGAAAAAATGTGTAGAAAAAAAAAGAAAAAAAGAGAAATTTGGGAGAAAATTAAAGAAAATATGAAATTGGGAAAAAATTAAAGAGAAAGGGTGTAATTGAAAGAAATTGGAAGTAGATAGGGAGATTTGAGGGAAGGAAGGGTAAAATCGAAAGACATAAGAAAGAACAGGGGAAGAAAATGGAATTAAAGAAAAAAGAAGGGGGGAAATGAAATAAAAGGTGAACCGAACCAAAATTGGTTCGGTTCAAATCTATATCCCCCGGTCCAACCGTTTCATTGAATCAAAATGTGCCAGCTCAAAGAAGAACGGCGCTGTTTTATGATATATTAAAAAAAAAAGAAAAAGAAATATGAAAACGAGAGAACTGAAAGAAATGGAGAAAGGAAGAACGAAGAACAGGAAGGAAGCAAACGAAATCCCAAGAAATTAGGGATTTCGTTGAATTTAAACTGAAAACAAAGAAGATGGAGGAAGATCGTGACTAGAATCGGGGCCGAAAAATTCGAAAAAGAAAAGAGGATACAAAATGGAGGCCATTCGACAGTTCCATCGGGAGGGAGAGCTTTCGATTCCAAAAATGGTAAGCTTTTGATTCTTGGCTTCGATTTGGGGGTTTGAGGAAAACAATTGAGGCATCGGAAATTAGGGAATTGTACAATTGGGGAATTCTTGTTAATTTGGGGGGTTTTATTCTTCCTGTTGGAAAATCTATTCGACATCAGAAAATAGATTAGGGATTTGTTTTGTTAGAGAGTTGTAATCGAAACAATTCCTTTTGTAAAAGAACATCGAATTCAACTTCTGAATTGGAATCAATTGCGAAGAGTATTTGAGGTACTTATTTTCTGATTTCCATCTTTTTCTTTAATTTATCCTTCTGGCATTCTGTTCATGATGATTATGTTTGTATGGGAACCGGATTGAATCTGGTTCCCAATACGCACTTATCTGTTCATTCCCAAAATTAAATTCCTTATATTTCGTTTCTGCCTTCAATTCCTGGATGCTGTTTACGTTCTGAATTTTGATTCTTCATTTAATTTCTGCATTTCAAAGATGAACCTTATTGTTTACTGTGTTGTTGAGAATTTGAATTTTCCCTTATGATTTGGGTTATCTTGTTACAATTCAGATTCTGTTGTTAGTCACTATCTCTGTTGGCCCTTATTATATCCCATTTATCCTCTGAGTTTGCTTGATTTGTTGAAACAATGAAATATGTTTGAGGTATGGTATGTTGAACGAGATTTCTCTATACTGCTCTATTTATGTCCAATATTGGTTTCAACTGGGAATATGTTTTTGCTTCTACTTAGAAATAGCATGGGATGTTTTACTTCCTAGAAAGAGTTCTGGATCATTATTGTTTTGTGTGTATCATTTCTTAATTGTTCCTTTCAATCTATATGAAGGTTGCACAAATAAAATATGTATATCCTTGTTGGTATTACAGTTTTAGGATGTGAAATCCTAATCTAATAAAGCTTATTCAACTGTTTGAATGATTGATGGAATATGGTAATTTGGAAATGCTTGTTTCTGTTTGAAAATGACCATGACAGTTTGTGGTCTTATCTTTACTCTTTTGAAGCTGAGATTGTTGCTTACCATGGTTATAAAGTCGATGTTGCTTGTCGTAGTCCCCTGCTTGTTGCAATCCAAATATTGCTATTGCTTAATTTAGGATTAGACTGTTGATGTTGGGAAATATAATGCCAATGCCTTCGATTGCTTCTGTTCTCAAATATTTCCTCTAAGTTGTATTCTAAATTGCTCTCGCTTAACTTCTTGCTCATCAACTTGGTAACCACTGGTCAATACATGCATATTATATGGTTTAGTTTCTTTTTCTCATGTTCAGGAATCTTTTGTCATGTGTTGGCTGCTATGTTTTAAGGTCATGTTTAACCTTTGCTCCAATTTGTTTCCGTTTTTTTTTAGGTTGTTTTGTGGGGAAAGTTTTAAGTAGTTGTGTTTAGGATTTTGAGGGATAAAAGAGGTTGTATTCATCACTGTCTATTTATGTTTCCGCTCAATCTGCTTCTGCCTTTTCTTTTGAAAAAAAAACACAAATCTCTTGAGACACCAAGTTGCAAGTCACAATTTATATATTGTCGGCTTCCTGTGATTGTGATTCAGTCTTGCTCTTGCGACAAGTTAATGTTGCAATGACTTATGCTAAATTGGAGAACAGTAATGTTATGCTTCTGTTTTAGCAAAGTTTGAGAATAACCTAACTTGTGAATGTGTTGTTTCCATTTGGCTTGGATCATTTTACATCTGCATTAGTTTCAATGAACTGTTCTACATTTATGGTTTTAGAGGAGAGATTGTTTGCGAGAAACAGAATAACAAGGGAGACAGTCTTGATTTTGCTAATGAAAGTACCATAGTGTTTATTTGCATGCATACTTGAATTAGGAATTAATTGTGACATTTGGCATAGTCCACGGGCTGTTTTGTAAAACTGTGGATATTTAATGGAATATTGGCATGATTCTAACTCTTTAAAGACTGTTTTGAATAACCTTCAATTGATTCCTAGACTGTTTTGGAAAGTTCAATATACTTTGGGATAAATTGGTAATTTTCAAAAAATGGAGGACTAAATGGTAAGTTTGCATGACTTGCATTTAAATGTTGTTTTTGCATGTTTGAGTGATTATTTATTTGATTTGGCAAATTCTATGGTTTGAGTGGATAATTTTTATGTTTAAGGACTAAATTATAACTTGATTATTTTTGGAGGACTTGTAATTTTTCCATTTAATGTTTATTATGTAATTTTTGGGTTTTGGGTTTAAATTGTTCGGTTTGTAATTAGTTTTAGGATTTATTTTCCGCACTTTATTTTTCCGCAATTTACTGCTTTCTGTCGTGTGTTTGTACGCAAACGATTTTAACCACCGCTTAGGAACATCGCTAGTGGCTTTTCTTAAATAAATACTTAACTTAAATTTTGGAAAATGAAATTTTGGTTTAAGAGGCCGGTATATCCGGGCGTTAGTCGAAATGTAATTTCGGCTAACGTACCCAACCCTCTTACTCGGAATTTCTGGTTCAGACTTGCTTTATCCAAAAAAATAAAAACGGAGTCAATTTTTCATAAATAAAATTTGGTTTTTCTAAAAATGAAAACCGGTTCCTGAATGGGTGGCGACTCAAAATGTTTTTTAAGACCGACTAGTTCGGCATCGTAAACCCAAAATGTTTTATCACTTCTTCAAATTTTTATCTTTTCGGCTTATAAGCCGGAAAGACCGGAGCCGGACCGTCTACAGCTACTTTACACAACATGCTACTTCCTTGGCTGCATCAACAGTAAAAAAATATATGTAGCAGAAGAATAGAAGAATTTGATCAATTAAAGAAAGGAATCATTATTGACACAAAGGAAAAAAAATTTGGCAAAGGGAGTATATTCAGAAACAAACAGACAATGAAAACAGTGATCAATCTATATACAATCAAAGAGCATTTTGAATACAATACAGATAGGTCAAGCAAAACAAGGTACATAAATATATCATCACCTGACTATTAAAACAGTGTATAACTGTTGTTCAAATCATGTTTAGAACATAATCTAATAAATACAAAATTAACACAAATTTACAAAAATTACATGCAGGTACAAACTTCTATATTCCAATGCAGGCTGCAAATGGAAAATTACAGCAAGACCAGTAAAAAAAAAAAGCATGTTTAAGATAATAGCATTCAGCGAAACACACACTTGTAATTTAGAACAACGTCAACAACAACAAAAGCAAGCCTCATCACAAGTTGTAGCCGAATTGATCAAAAGTAGATTTATAAACCCCAAGATAAAATACACCCTAATGGAAATAAAAGATGACATGCAAATAGAGCTGGGTATATCATTGAACTACAAAAAAGCAAGTAGAGCAAAAGAAAAGGTTGTTGATGCAATAAAGATGGAAATCGAAAGAATCATATGTACAGCTGCCGATATACTTGAACACCCTTTAAACAACAAACCTGAGTAGCATTATAAAGATAAAAATAGACACAAACAGCTGCTTCTCGTATGTGTACATTGCGCTGAATGCCTCAATCAAAGGTTAGGAACATTGTCAACCAACAATGGTGGTGGATGGCACATTCCTAAAAAAATACAAAAGCACAATGATGACAGAATTAACACAAGATGCAGTAGGAAAAGTATTCTTACTAGCTTATGCAATTGTGGATTCAAAGAATCATAACTTATGGAGATGTTTTTTTGAGCAAATCAAAGCCACATATAAGGAAAGGGAAAACCTATGCATCATATTGGATAGGCATGAAAACATAAGAAAAGCAGTAGAGACAGTCTATCCAAAGTCAAATCACTACATATGCACATTCCATCTGCTCAAAAACTTGAAATCAAAATTCAAAAAATGACCGAAAGCAATAGAAGAAAGTTTCAAAGCAGTAGCAAATGCATACACAAAGGATCAATTCAATATTGCAATGAAGGAACTAGATAAGATTGATAAAAACGTAAGACCATACATGGTTGAGATAGGATTGGAAAAATAGAGTAAGAGCGCACAACATACAGAATAGATGGTCCACAATGACATTTAACATAACAGAACCAATCAATGCAGTAAGCAAAGAGGCAAGAGACCTTAAACAGTGTCACTGTTGGAATTTCTGAGGTCGTAGACTCAATAATGGACTTGCAATAACAGACTTAAGGCAAGACATACTTCACAATGTTAGCACCAAAAACACGAGGACACACTGAGAGACAACTACTACTTAGCAATGCATTTGAAGGTTAGCATAAAATAAATACCTATTATATACATGACTAGGCAAACAACTATACAGATGTTCAAAGTTTGTTCAAAATACAAATTGTGAATTACATGTTAAAATAAATAATTGATTCAAAAATACTAAAAATAAGTCCAAAAGTTGTTCAAATATTATTCAAGACATGTTCAAATAATATTCAAAGCATGTTCAAAATTGTAGGTAATAGAGGCAAGTGAAAACATACATACAGTGCAATACTTTGATATCAAATACACTGTTAACATGCAGATCAGTTACAACAAGTTACAAACAGATATGATACCTTGTGAACATGTGCTAGCAATCATCCGGTAGAGACACTTGGACCTGTACAAATACTGCTTCAAGTATTATAAGAAAAAAGAGTATGAAGCAACTTACAAAGAAACAGTCCATCCAATTCCGAGCAACATCGAAGAAGACATGCCAGAACATGCAACAACCATGATTGTCAAACCACCTGTCGGAAAAATTCAAGCAAGAAAACTAAAAAAAAAAAGGAAAAAGGAACAGTGGCAACAACAATTAAAAAAAAACTGTAATATGCAACAACTACAAAGAACATAGGCACAACAAAAAAACTGCTGAAATAGACCGGTACAAGGATGAGGACAATAGTTAAAAAACCTGTATTCAACATTTATATTGATGCAATTTTGTTGTTCATGTAACAACCTAACCTATAACCTTTACGTCATAAAATATGCCCTTTTTTTATAACATTCTTAACATGTTATGTAAGAACATCTATGCTATAAGACTCCACAGTAATCCAGCATATGAGCAACATAGACACATAGGTATTCTAACCTATTAAAACTCTGCATACAATGCAATGACAACTACCATGCATATGGCATGGCATACATTTTTTACTATATCTTTAGTTCATTAACCATAAGCCTTATTAATAATTTACAAACCATATGATATAAATCTACATGATAAGATGATACAAATGATGGAATACGAGAGAGAGAGATCCTGAGCTTCAGCTGACCGACCCAGTTGAATGATGGTGTAACTGATGTTATCAGTTGCCCTAAAAAAACCTAGAATCATGTAAACGCAATTTAATGAGTTGCATACTCAGTAAGTTTAAACTATATAATATGAACAAATCAATAATTCACAATTTCAAATTATTAAACAGAACCTGTCCTAAGCAAGCTTATCTAATAGGTTTCCTCTTTAACTTGCAAGTTGTAGCTGACTTAACCAATAATTCCATAATAACCAAATCATATAACAAAAGTATAGCTATCTCTGACATAGAGTTCCATTCATCCATTAAGTCACAGATACTATAATCAGTATTACCTTACATTTTCATACATCAGTCAGAACATGACCATATACAAGTGTAAACCACAGCATATAAACCAAACATGTAATTCGGTATATCATAACATAGAAAAATATCACGATTCCAGAACATAGTTCAGATTAACATAACTTAGCAAAAATAACATGATTACAGATCATAGTCATCATCTTATATCATAGCAATATCATAAGATGCATCATAATATGTTATTCCTTTTACTTTAGTTGTGATTCATCGACCAAGTGTTGCCTCGGGAATTTCACAGTATGAGGTTCTATAACTGGCCAGTGAACATATAAGACCAGAATACCATCGGTCCTAGGGATCCGAATATCAACCTTTAACATATAAGATCCGGAGATCACTTTGTATCATATAAGATCCGAATATCATTCTGTAACATATAGGACCCGTAGGCCTTTCCGTCAAATCATATGGAAACCGTAGGTTTCTTTTGTGAAATTTGCAAACACTGGTACAATGATCACAACGGTCATATTTAAGTCCTGTGGAAATGTGTTTACGTAGCATATATCTCATATCATCATATTTCATATAATCGACTGACCAGACTTCATTACCGATCCAAATAGCGTATATTACCATAAACAATTCCATATTAAGTCAACTGATCGGATTTCAGTACCGACTTAGGAATCAAAATCATATAAATTCAATAATCATATAATTCCAATTGACCGGGCTTCAGTACCGGTCCAAACAGATCAATTTAATGATATAATAGCAATTTCATATATCTCAAATGACCGGGCCTCAATACTGGTCCAATTTGATCAATATATCATATAATCATAATTTCATATACCACAAATGAGCGGGCTTCAGTACCAGTCCATTCAATGCAATAAGAGCATATTTACAAATCACAAAGTCATAATCATAAACATGAGTAAGCGGGTTTACACTTACCGTACTGCTGTGAGCTTGGTTGGGTCTCGGGTAATTCTCCCCACCCTGCTTGAGAACTCGATGCTCCTATAATGCTTAACATAGCAATAATATTCAATTAATCAAATAAGAAATCCATATGTGTTATGACGCATGATTAAATATTTAATCCTCTGAAATAATTGAGTTCCAAAATCAAATCATATTATTTTCCGTGAATTTTAACTCAATCCGTATAAATTTTTATTTTTAAATCATTTAATATCATATTAAAAATAATTAAAAAACTATATTTATCATATAATAATTATAATTAATAATAATTATAATTATCAAAACTAAAATAATCATTAATCAAATCAAATAATAAATTAAATCCAATTCTTAATCAAAAATATTTAACAAAAATATTTAATCTTTAGTTTTGAGGACAAAAACGATGTCAAAATTAATTTATGAGGTCAAAAACGGATTCAGGATGCCAAAATTAGGTAAGAAGGATCCAAAATATAATTTATAAAAGTTTCTGGGTCAAAAATATAGGTAAACAGAAGTTTAGGGGTCAAATTGCAAATTTTACCAATAACAAGTGCTGGGCGCGTAATTTTCATCAAAATGTGGGGGCTGTTGTTGTTTTGGAGCTGTAGTTTAATGATCAAAACGGCAGCCCCTTCTGCCATTTTAATCATCTTCTTCCTCTCTTCTGCTTCTGTTTTGCCCTAATTCTTATGACTCCCAACCAACATCCAGCAGTTCGTCCGTCAACCTCCGGTGGCTTTCCTGCGAACTACGACCACCTTCCTCTTCCTATACACCTCTCTATCGATCCCTCAGGCTGAAATTCCCCCATGCACGCTAGATGCTAAGATCTAACCTTTCAAAGTTGGTTCCTCAACACTGAATTCACAATTCTAGATTTTGCCTGGTTTTCTTCCCAACTTCCAGCAGTTCTTCCAGCCACCTCCTACGACTTTTTGGCAAACTACGACCACTAAACTCTTCCTTTACACCCCCTCTATCAACCCTTCAGGCTGGAATTCCCCAAAACTCACTAGATTCTAAGATATAATCCCTCAAAGTTGGCTCCTCAACACTGTTTTCTACCCAGAATTTCTGAACCAGTTTCTTTTTTCTTCTTCTCCTTCAATTTCTAGCCACTCTCTTCCCTTCCTATCACTTCTAAACTTATCCTAACAATCTTAGAAAGACACTGAAGGTATTAAACCACAGGTTTCGTCTCTCTTTTCTCTTTTCTCTTTCCTTTCTCTCATTTCTCTCTTTTTCTCTCTGTTTTGCTTCGAAACCAGCAGCAAACTCACCTCTTCCACCTCTTCAAACATCTCTCCAGCCACCTTCTAATCTCTGGAATAAGTCCATATGCAACACTTTACACCAGCTACTTCATTTTTAACTTAAACAACTAAATATCTTACTTTAACTTAATCTCCTATAATTTTCATATATATTTAATTTCTTAGCAAGTAAGAAATCTCAAATTAAAATGATGCTTATGCGGCAAGTAACGTAAAAATGCACTTTATGCCTATAATGATGTCACACGTACCCTGTTTTACATATATTAAATTATTTACGAGTCTTGAATGCAAGTAATTCACATATTTCAATTTAATTTCAACTTTATAAATATTCATTTTTAATTACTTGCGCTAAAAACCCTATCGGTCCCTTCTTATACATATACCGATGATCTTACAAGCCTAACAACCTAAATTTTTCATGTATTTTCAAATAAATTCTTATAATGTTCATGTGTTCAATTTCTTAGCAAGTAAGTAATCTTTCATTAAAACGACGTTTATATAATAAAAATCATATAAAACCTGTTATGCTTAAAAGTGATGACGTATATGACGTATGATTTGAGTTAGGAATATTACAATTCTTCATTCCTTAAGAATTTTGACCCAGAAATTCAATATCTGTAAACAAGTGAGGATACTTGTGTCTCAAGTGTTTTTTTGTTTTCCAAATAATTTTTTCTTTCCTGAGTAATCTTATATTAGTTAATATGCCCTATTCCAAATTCATTTTTACAATTCACAAAAAATATTCCTATTTTTTCATATATTTCCAAACTTATTCTATATTCATCTTACATGTTATGCATGTATTTCATATTTTTCACACATTTTTCACATATATATACCTTCATATATACCACAAACTTTTCATTTAACACATTATATATAAACCATATATACCATACTTTAAAACTCTATGCCAATTATATGACACAGATATCACAAATTACAGAAATGCAATATATATAAGTTATATACATTGTCATATACATGTTATCTGTTGGTAGATATGACAGTATACATATGCTCTATACATGTCATACATATTATTTATATGATGTTATATATAACAGTATATATTAACATTAATGATAGATAAATATCTTTCACATTAACAGTATATATAAGATATATACACTATCATATATACTATTTGTATATATTCTCTTCATTTGTTGGTACATATGATATATATGAACTATATATACTGGCATATATACCACATAAATAACATATTACCCAGTATATATGAAACCATATATACTATTATATATACTCCACAAATCATAGCAATGGATTTCACAACAGTATATATGAGTTATATATGTTGTTATATATACTTTATTATGGAGTAGTTGTAATAGTATATATAAGTTATATATACTATCATATATACCAAATAAATGTTAAATATATAGCAGTATATGTAGGTTATATATACTGTTTATAAAGTATATATACATTATATATATCACAGAAAATGGCATTTAACCCGGTATATATGAACCATATACACTATCGTATATACTCCACACAAAATCATAACATATGGACTTCACAAATTGTCATACATTTGTTCATATATACTATATATATAGTCAATATATACTATATTCTTTTTTTTCTCTCAAAATATTGCTGCTCTTATTTTTTTTTTTTTTTTTAATTTTTAAGTTTTAGTGTCGGTATATATATAGTATATATACTCAATAAATCAGTCTATATATATATATACTAGTGACAGTTTTGATTTATATATATATATATACTAGTGACAGTTTTGATTTTTTTTTTATAAAGAATATGCTATTTTACCAATTTTTAAAATTATGTGCTAATTTCTTAATTTTATTACAAAATATATGCTATTTCCCTAAAATTTCTAATTTTAATTATTTAATTTTAATATCATTCGACCTTGAATTAAAGGGGTCCGAGACCCTATTTATTTAGAACCACAAATTACAATACCACTGTTATTGCCATAAAAAAATAAGGAAGATTAGGGAAAAAAAAAAAGGAAATTTCACTCTTTTCGTTTAACCTTCAAACTATGAATTTATAATAGAAAAATCCATTAACACTTAAAAATGAAAGAAATAAAGAACGAAATAGGAATTTTGCGAAAGAGAGATCAATAATAATAAATAGGTACTGAAATTGTGTGAATTATAAAAAACAATAATTCAGGACTACGAGCTACTTTTTATAGCAACTAGATTTCATGATTATCCCTGCTACCGGAACAGAAACTGAAATTTTAATCAGTTCAAATTAGAACAGAAATTAAAAAAATTGAAGAATGATATGGAGTTGTCTAGGATCTTCGGAAACTTGAAATTTGTCACTCGACTTTAACCTAGATGATTCGTTGTATAAGAACAAATGTTCTAATGCAATCTAATGCAACCATGGACTAAGTATTCATAAACACAACCTTAGTCACACTTTCTGTTTTTCAGTATAGAAACCTATGTTCACTCCTCATCCAAAAGAAAAGAGGGAACAAATTATTTCATTTCCATAAAACAGTGTTTTGACTTAAATTTCCGTCAGGAATTAAACTATTAGTTATTACCAAATATTAATTACTAAATTTCATAAACAATAAGAATATCCAGTGATCGAATCTGAATTATTTCGGTAAAAATATTTGATAATCGGTAATTACCGAATAATGTTCACCCCTAGATAGGACGTTACAGATACTAGGACTAAGAATAGACAAAAATTTCTGATAATAGAGGGGGAGGGTCATACTATCAGGACTTGGAGACTTAAAAGGTGCATCTGCTTTATTATAAAGAGAGCTTAATTTGTAAAGGACCGAGTCCAACGTTGATTCCATATTCGACAAAACCTCTGAGAAACCAAATAATTCTTCTATTAGCCAGTCATAACACGCATAACATCTCTATCCAGCATCCACCATGAACCTTCATCGTCTGAAACTCCCTCAATTGTATTTCTTTTCTATCCCCGAAGCCTTTCTATGAAAATTGACAGGTTTTTTATCCCCAGTGCGACCGTTGGATTCAAGAACGTTGTCTCCACGTGATTTCTTTCTTCCCAAGTCATCAATCTGCCAGTCCACATCTCTTCATTTACAAATTACCTCACTAGATCTTATATTTGTAACACATTGAGAAGCTCATCTTTTTTTTTTTTTTATAAGCAAGGTGAATTGATTTTATTAATAAAAAAGAGTCCAGCAGGAGGTTACAAAAATATTACTAGGATTGCTAATACTAATGGAATTCATTAATAGAAGCAATAAAGTCCTGCTGTCTAAGAAGTCATTGCTTTGCTAAAGAGTCTGCCATTGCATTTGCGGATCTAATTATGTTGATGAAGCTTAGCTGTGGAAGGCTACTGATTCCATGAAGAGTGTCCCAAAGAGGCCATGGTGCAGGAGAGCGCTTTCAGTAACCTAGGAAATCGCATTTGTGGAGTCTGATTCAAGGATGATTCGTTGATGAGAAAGGTTATGGGAGTCGGTTAACTGGACGCTAAAGTTCTGCATGATTTGATTCCTTTTCACCCACTGGACATGAGAAAATTAAACAAAATTCCCCTGCTTTTCCTGGCTTTCCTAATGACGACCCATCAACATTCCATTTTAGGTAAGAGGGTGGCGGTGGTGACCAAGGAGTTGCTGGCTTTGTTGCTTTCTTAATGCACCACGATTCTATCGAGTTTTTTTACTGTAAAACATCGTTGATGGAATAGGGAAGCTCTCATCCATTGTTTTAACCCAAGTGACTGCTCGAAGAAGTGTGATATCAAAAAGCCTGTCTTGTCTGAACTCAAAATTTTCAAAATTAATACCATTTCTCTCCTTCCAAAGGGTCCAAATCACTAAAAGAAAGAGGGTATGCCAGAACTTCACTTGAAATTTACCTCTGACCACGGAACCCCAATGTATGTAGATATCTGCAATTTTTTGGGGTATGACAAAAGAGAGCCCCCACCAAGAGAGGCATTTGTTCCAAAGAAACCAGGCTGTGCAACAATGAACGAGTAGGTGAGAGATTGTCTCTGGATGGAGTTAACAGAAGGGGCAATTATTCTCTTTCATCCGTAATAAACCGACCCTGGTTAAGCGATCCCTTGTGTTTACACCGTTTCTAAGGGCTGTCCAGAGGAATATTTCAACATTGAGAAGCTCATATTGCTGGGTCCTTTTCCCATTCTTTGCATTTTTGTAGCCGAAAAGAGATGTCAGACCCACGTGAACAATCAGGAAACATCCCTTGCAATCTCAAAATAAACAGCAGATTTCAACCACATACGTACAAACATCCCTTACTCTTGCATCTTGTATGTTTGAAAATGACTTGAACCGAACAATAATCAGAACCTGGTCTAACAAGAAGATGTCTCTGACACCACAAGTCTATCCAGTCTCTCCTCAAAACGAACCCATAAAAATTTTGATATCAAGGTATTATAATTCAAGCAAATATCAAATAAGTGAAATGCAAAACTACCCTCCCATAAAATATGAAGTCTATATATTTGTGCATCTAACCTCATAATTGTCCAAGCCACATTAATACGAGCACTTAATTTAAATAGTTTCATCCATTTAGTGTGGCCTTGCATTATGATAAGTTTTTATATAACAAGAATCAACGCAGCCAAACTGAGTATTCCTACAGAGAAAAACTAGCTACAACTGATATCAAAATGTTGACCATTTTGTTGTATTCTGTTCTACAAACAACAAACTCAAAATTTCTCATGCTCATATTTGAATAGAAGCAAACTAATTCTAACTTGCAAAATAAAACTACCTAACAGGCACACCTGAGCTGATAACAGATGCCCGCCATAAACATTTTAATTTATTGGATAATATACCTAAAGGTAAGATTAATACGGATTGCCTCTATTTTTGTGCGCTTTGGGACGGAGTGAAGCCAATCCCTTTGTGTGTAACCTTTCATCACCAACAATGATCCATGCTTTAGAATGAAAGAATGCTGATCAACCTGACTACTCCTTTTTAATCGCTTATTAACTGGTTCACCATCAGATCTTTTATCTGCAGCTTATGCAAAATGTCAATAAATTAAATTAAATTAAAAGAACCTCGGTTGATTGTGCCAACTCAATTGACATTAAAGACTGGTTCATTTAAGTGGTTTTATCAAATCTGTTACAATCAAATTATAGCAGCAATTGCAAAAGAAAAAAGATGATGATGGAAAAGCTCTATACATAGTATGATAGTACCTTGTGATGACTTATTGAGTCTCTTCTTCAAAAAGAACTCACGTTCACATCCAAAAGAAACAGAGGCAATTTCAGGAGTTGGCCCATAGAGCTTCTCATCATCAGCATGCCAACCAACATTGTCATTTCCGCCTTTATACCTATTTAATAATAGGCTATTAAATCTACTCCCAGGAAGCATTCTCTGAACCTTGAGGGTATAATTGATTTCAAAAATGAGAAATTGAGTGTGAATGAAAGGTAAAAAAACATTGACAGCAAAAGTACTTACAGCCTCCAAGATGTTCTTGAGTGGGGGGAAATCATTCCAACTGTAGGCGTGAGGCATATAACCACTGTAAATCAGTTGTTGCAATCCTGGACTTGCAACATAACAAGTATCTCTTGGCTGTCAAGTTAAGTTCCCAAAACACAAATTATACACAGGCTCAAATGCAAAATTCTAAACCCAATTCTCATGCAAATCAATCTAGATACAAAATTGCAATCCAAGTGTGGTAAAATTTTTATCTTGCTATAAGATGGTTATATGTCAACATTGAGGCCACTTTGAGCAAATGAATTCGACAAAAGTTGGGGAATTCATTTGTAAACCCACTTTGTCATGTTTGGAACTAAAAACAAAAATTGGATTTGAAGTTTAAATTAGTGATTTTAAGGACATTAAATTCATTTGCATTAGAAACAAAAACAACAATCAGCAGCATTCCAAACAAACCTTTCTTCGACAAACAAAATGTGAAATTCCAAAACTTCGACACGACTACCATCATATTTTAAGATAGATTCTCATTTCTTATACAGAGAAAGGTAAAATACCCTTAATCAAAAATTGCACAAAAATAAAGCAGAAAAAGAAGGAGAACCTGAACACAGGAACGACCAAAGACGCGAATGGTGGGTCTAGTCCAAGGGATTTGAGAGTTGAGATAATTGAAGAATTCCCATGACTCGTCAAATGATAAAAACCTTTGGATGTAAAGAACTTGGCTTCCATTACCAAGATCTAAGGTTTTTAACTGTTTCTCGTCCTTGGCTTCTGAGTTCTTCGGCTGCACCTGCTGCGACACCGGCTTAAATTTTAAACTCATCGCGTGGGGAGCACTCCGCCTGAACTCGAAGGTGGAAGATTCCAAACATGAGCACAGCCTATATAATAATTTTTCGGTTTCATATTTGTTTATCTTTACATAAAAAAAAATAATTTTTATCAAGACAAAATTCATATAAAATTAATTTTTAATGTACAACAATAAAAAATTCTATATATAAGAAATTAAAATAAAAGATATCAAATCAAAGTAAGATGTTATTTTTATAATAAAAATAAAGATGAAATTGAAAATCATAAAATTAAAATACGAGATTGAAAAAGGGAAAATTATTATACCATGTTTTAACATAATTAACTTTTTTTCAAAATTAACTATTTAAAAAAAAATAACTATCTCATTCCGTTAAAATTCATCAATTTTCAGTTAAAGAGTTGTGTGATTTTATTATTTTAATCTCTATCATTATTTTAAAATTATTTAAAGAAAACAGAAAAACTCTTCGCATCTTTATCTTGTTGTTCCATTTTCAAATCTTTCGTTCTTTCCAAAAAAAAAAAAATTACGCTTCATCCTTATCTTCTTCAATCAAAATTTCTTCGGCCTTCTCAATGTGTTGCAGTAGTTGAATCAAGTTAGGGGCTTTCACCATTGAATTCTGACAGGAAATGAGAAGACTAGCTTTGCTTTATTGTTGTTTTCCAGATTTTTTATGGGTTATGGGTTCTGGATTTTTTAGTCTAGGTTGTTTATGAAAGCTTTTTTGTTTTCATTCTAATTCAAATTTGTTTTCTGTGTAATTTGTTGTGTAGCTTAATATCTCTTTGCATTTCTATGTGTGTGATTTACGATTTGGAGTGTGTTTGAATTGGAGTTTGAGGATTAAATTTTTTGGGATTTTTGAGATTGGAAAAATAATTATGACGAAGAGGTTGAAAATTCCGATGTTATCAGATTTTTTTTAATCTCGAAAATGAAGGTAATAAATAAAATTGAAGTTAATTAAATTAAATTAAAGAAAACTACATAAACTTTAATTTCCAATAAAAAATTTATTTACAAGCCCAATTATTTTTTTATTCTTTTCTTTTTCTACTTCTAATAATTAAATTTCAATTTCATTAAAAATATATAAATTTATGTAAATTTGATTTAGAAATAAAAATGTTACTTATGCAAATTATTATACTTAATTATTATACTTAATGTTTTCAATTTTGTTTCTCCTTACATTTTTTAATTTTATTTTTGTTTTCCAAACTTCAATTTATATACCATAAATTTTATAGATCCTAAAAAATAAAAAATTTTAAAATTGGACAGTAATTTTTTTTTCCTTAACTAGAAAAAAATACGGCACAGCCCACGGTTAACTGCCCCACCTTGACCCACTGGTTAACTGGCAGTTCGACGGACCGGTCATGATTCCAGCTTCCTTCAAACCTTGCCCCGACAGGGCAAGGCCTGCAACTAGATGTGGTCATGGGTCGGTTCCGGGCCACGGTTCAAGGAGCAATCGAACCGTAACCGGCCCGTCAAACCGGCGGTTCGACGGACTGGCGATTTAGGTTAACCGGCGGTTAAATTCCGGGCTAAAAACTTGCGGTTCATGGACGGTTCGAGGAAGTCCAGTTCGAAGGAAGAGAAACCGGCGGGCCGAAGACAGGCGGTTAACCGCCGGTTCAATAATTTTTTTCCGGAAAAAAAATTCAAAATTAACTTCTCACATCAATTTAATTAATTCAAATGAACATTTAATTTTTGTGGACTCAAATTGTTTGAATAATATTTTTGGACTTCAAAATTAATAATAATTGTAATTTTTTTAAATTTAATAGTTGAAAAAGATATTTGTAATTTGTAATTGTAAATGTTGAAGAATAATTTGAAATGTTGATTAATTGGATTGAAATTGTTGAAGAATGAAGATTAGTATAAATAAAATTAATTTATGAAGAAAAAAAATAATAAGTTCATTAAAAAAAAATGTAGACAATAAAATCAATAAATAAAAAATAAATATTTTATTAATCGAGAAATGTTACATTGAATTTACATATATAAAATTTGAAATTGTGAAAATAGAAAAAAAAAATTGAAAGAAAGAAAAAAATGGAAAAGAAATTGGGCTTTAGAATACATTTTTTTAAAAAAAAAAAAAAATTATTCGGCCTACGTATTTTTTTTGGCAGAAAGAAAAATCAAAACCCACGTAGTTCTAATGCTTACCTCAATTTTCGGTGGCGGAGGAGGTTTCGGTGACTTCGGAGCTTTCATCGGAGGTAGAAATCCAGCATTATTGTTTTCGTGAATCGGCGGCCGCCTAATCGCCGACGCACGCTTGGGCTTCTAAATTTTCCGCTCTCAATTTTGTCCTTTTCTCGAAAAGCAGAAGGCTGCCGGTACTAAATGCTTGTTCAACGCGACTGTTGAGACCGGCATCGCCAAAACTTCTTTAGCAATTTTGGTCATAATTGGGAAAGTGTCTTCATGTCTTCCCCACCACTCTAATATGTCGAACCTGAAAATTCAAACTCGGTGGACAGTTATTTGTCAAGTTCCGGATAAGAACTTGCACCGGTCCCCCTCGGCCTTTTTTGGCGTTGGGAATAAATAAGGGACATTTTCTTTTGAACCGAAGTCTCACCCGATCTAGCGGGAGTAGAACTTCCGCCAACGTCAGTTTCAATAGCCGAAGCGGAATTTGCAGAAAATTCAATAAATAATTCAGTTACATTTTACCTAGTTTCATTAATTAAACTATATACACTAATCATTTCATCAATTGGCAAATTTAAATTTTCATAATAAACATCCAATATAGTTTCTAAAACATCTAATATAATCCTAGGATCAAACATAGAAGCAACCAAAAATAAATTTGGAATAACTTTAAAATAATTTAACCATTTATTTTTCATAACATGCATACAATCTTTCAATTAAACATCATGCTCAAACAATTGTAATCTATCCACAATATTAACACTACATTGCAAAAAAATATGAGATGTTGGTTTATATACATGACTAAAAATTTTAGTTGCATCATTAAACACTTCAAGCAAATTAATAATTTTAGAACAAATTTCCCATGATTGTGGAAAAATCACGATATTGTGATTATCCTGTGAATTATAAAAAGCACACAAAGCATCATTATATTCATAGAATTGTACTAATAAAGTATAAGTGAAATTCCACCTATGAACAACATCACGTTTAAATTTTGTAGGAGTCAAGTTATTACTCCTACAATATTTAAACCAATTTTTCATAAATTTATTATAAGAATAAATGTGTTTAATAACATTTTTAATAGGTGATATATGCACTTCCAAAATTTTTAAACCATCTTACACACACAAATTTAGCACATGACATGCATATCTTATATGAAAAAATTTTCCGCCAACATTAAGTTGACATAATTCTTTTAGTTGGTGGATAGATGCAGTGTTTGATGCAACATTGTCAAACGAAATTGTCAAAATTTTTTTAAAAGTTTGTATTCATCTAAAATGTTATGAATTATTTTATACATATTTGCGGTAGTATGCCTTTCGTCAAAAGTACGAAAGACGATTATTCTTTTTTGTAACTGCCAAAAATTATCAATAAAATGCACAGTAATTCCCATGTAGGAGTAGTTGTGCCAATTATCTGTCCAAATATCTGAACAGATACAGACACGACCCTCCAATGCAGCAAATTGACCAATTAAAATTTTCTTTCTTTCTTTAAATAAAGTTAAAATATTTCTTTTAGTGGTGTTTATAGAAACAGTTTTTGCAAGTGGACTAACACATTTTTTTCAAAAAATTTATGAACCCACATTTTTCACCGAATGAAAAAGATAATTTTTCAACACAAACAAATTCAGCTAAACCTTTTTTATAATCTCTATCATTGAAATTAAAAATGGAATTTTTAGAGGAAGTGTACCCGGATATTTGTGTTTGCGATCTTTTTTTACCAAAAAATTCGGCCGGATGCTTTTGCTTCATGTACCGCTTCATCGTTCCATACCCTCCGCCCATTTTCCACTTATAACGTACATTACAGTGTTTGCAAATTTGCACGTATTCAGAATTTCTGACGGACTCCCGCCGGAAATGCTGTGGTACGTCACTTGTATGCTTTTGAAAAATATATTGTTGTTGTGTCCCAACTTACTCTTCCAAATGAATTCCGGGACTAGAAAATCAAAGGAAATAATAAATAAGTACCCAAAAAATAAATAAGAAAAAAATAAAATAAGGTACAGAAATAAAAAAAATAAAACAAATGTAAATTAAATTGAAGAATGTAAAAAAAATGAAAAGATTAATAAATAAAAAAACAATAATTAATCAGTAAAAATAAAAACATTACAAAAATAAACTTAAAAATAAAAATAAAATAAAGTAAATAAATTAAAACAATAATAAAAAAATTAAACTACAAGTAAAGTAAGACAATAATAAATAAATAAAATAAAATATAAATTAAATGAAAAAAATAACAATAATTAAAAAATAATAAAAAAATGAAAAAATAAAAAAAATACAGAAAGCGTAATGAAACAATAATATATAACATGAAATAAAAAATATAAAAAAATAACAACTATTAAAAATTAAAATAAAAAAATATTAAATAAATAAATTGAACTATAAATTAAATGAAAAATAATAAATAAAAAAATTAACATAAATAAAAAATAAATATTAAATGAAAAACAATAATTAAATAACATAATTAATATGTTGACATAAAATTAAAGAAATTAAAAAAATTAAATTAAGAAATTAAATATAGTAATTAACAAAATAAAATTAAATAGTTAAAAAAAATGTTAACGGTGTTTGTTAGGATGGTAGCGGTGGTGGCGGTGGCGGCATTTCGGCTTGTAATTGTTGCTGCGATTCTTCAGTTGTGAAGTCTTCAAAATTTGTTGGAGAATTAATAGGCACCCCTCCAATAAACATTTGAGATCTAGTTGGATCAACCGGATAATCAAATAAATCATAGATTAACCGTTCTCCAACTTCTTGGATTTCTGGTTCCTTATCCCTTCCTCCGGTATTACTTGATACGGGTTGATACATTTTTTTTTCAATTAGAAAGGTATGTAAGTATATGGTTTGAAAAAAAAATTAAGTTGTGGGAAATAAAATTTACTTATTGAAAAAAAAAATTGGCAGAGTTACGACTTAAATTGCACAGTTTGAGAACTAATTCAATTTTTTTCAGACAGTATGAGAGAGTAGAGAGTGAGCAAAGGTGTAAAAAAAAAAAAATTCCCCACCCCCCCTCCAATTTATAGACAATTCCTAAAATTTCGTTGGACACAAATTACCCCCAAAAACTACCCATTTTTCACTATTCACAGGGTTAAAATCGTCCAAAATTTGAATTAATTCTTCCCCCCTAAAATCTGCCCAAAAAAATTCAAACCTGGGCTAGCCCACGGGTTGAGCCCGCCGGTTCAATTCCCTCCCCCCCCCCGTTAGAATGCCATCCAGCCACCAACAAGGGCTGGGCCTGCGGTTTCAGCCCGCCTCGGTTCCAAGCAGCCCACGCAGCTCGCCGGTTCAGCCCGTTCGTGCGGCCCGCCTGGCCGGTCCGGTTCCTTCTCTGACACACGTACGGTTCAAGGCCCGCCGGTTTAAACCAGTGGGTCATCCCTTCGGTTTGGTCCTGCCACATTTCTGCCATTGTACGGTTTAAGGCCAGGCAGTTCAAACCGGCGGTTCAGCCTGCCAGTCCCTCAATTTTCAAATTTTTTTAAATTTTTTCGATTAACCGGCGGTTCGATTTAACGGTTCAAGCGGTTTTCATATGGTTCACGGGTTTGTACGGTTATAGTTCGAAAATTTTTTGAACTTGAACCGGCCCGTCCTTCGGCCGGTTCAGGTTCGGTTTAAGGTGGTTACGGGCTCGGACGGTTATGGGCTGGGCCGAACCGACCCCTGGCCATATTTACCTGTAACCGGCCCGTGGCCAAGTCTAATGTTACACGATTTACGGTAAAACTCCATTTTCTGTAAATTTTTCTGACAATGATTTCACTGCCTTCCAGCAACCCTATGGCTCCTATTCCAGAGTCAAACGACTCGTCTTGTTGAGCTCTTTTTGATTTGTTATGGCTCGGGTGATTTTGTGACCGTTTTTTCAATGGACGATTTCCGCTCCTCCGGCAGTTAGGTGAAGGTGGTGGTTAGGGTTTTATAAGATTGGAGAAGAAGAAGGTGACAACTTGCTAAATTTCAATACACTTCAATAAGAATTAATAAAAAAATTCAATAAAATTTAATAAGAATCATTATTATTAACAATCAATAACATTTAATAAAGAAAGAAAAAATTCAAGAACACACTAGAAAACGTAGAAAAAAAAAACTTTAAGATGAAGATTCAACAGTGTTTTTAGGCATCGCAACATGGTGTTACAGAGGCGAAGCCTGGTAAGTCTTGTAGATCTCTAAACGAGCTTTTCAAAAAATGCTCATAATAGTTGTTCTGACACCCGTAACAAAAGTTATGTACAAAACTGTTTCTGTAGATTAAAAACGAATTGATGATAAAAAAAAAATTTTGCCGATTAGAATTCAATACAATTCAGTACAAATCAATACAATTCAGTAGAATAAATAGAAATCTAAACAAATCAATAAAAATTTATACGAATTTGTAAAAATCAATACGAATCATTAATATGAATAAAAATAAATAGAAATTAGTACAAATTAATAAAAAGAATAAAAATTAGTTCAAATCAATAGAAATAAATTATAAATCATTAGAAATTATAGTAGAAATTAATACAAAGTATTAACATAACTAAAAATAAATAAAAAATTGTACAAATAAATTTAATGAATAGAAAGTAGTTCAAATAATTGAAATTATTAAATTGAATAGAAATTATTATAAATAAATAATAATTAGTGTAAATTAATAAAAATTTATACAATGAATTGAAATGAAATAAATATAAAATAAAATATATTATTATAAATAAATAAAAGTAAGTATAAATTAATATAAAAAGTCAAAATAATTAAGTAATTTTCAATATAATTTAATAAATTCTAATATAATTCAACTTTAAAAAACTTCAATCCAACATAATAAATTTCAAAACAATTTATCAAACTTACTTCGATACGATTCAATAAATTTTAATATAATTTAGTAAAATTTAATATAATTCAGTATCAATAAATTTTAATATTAATACAATTCAATAAATTTTAATATAATTTAATATAATTCATTATCAATAAATTTTAATATAATTCAATATATGTCAATATAATTCAATAAATTTTAATATAATTCAATATATTTCAATACAATTTAATAAAATATCATCCACGACGATAACTAAAAAATTACAACGGTGATAAAACTTGACAAATAATATTATCAATAATGCAAACAATTAGTCCGCAGCAGAAAGTAACTTTTTTTTTTTCCTTAAAAAATATGGGTAACAAAATAGAAAATTGAAGAGTGGTAAAATGAAGCATTTGAATTGGATTACTTAAAACAGATTTGTTTGTACAACAGAACAGAAAAAAAAAAAAAAAAAAGCCATTCACTCATTGACGAAACAAGCTCCATATAAACTTTCTACAACCCCAAACTGCATGTTCTCCGATGGCCTCCAATGTCTTTTCCTTTGGTTTATAAACCAGTTATTAATCTGTTTCTGGTCTAGTCCAGTTGCATCCGCCAACGAAACCTTATCTGCTTCCTGCATGAATTCAATCAACTAACTTCAAAAATTTAACCCCCTCCAAACCCTAGCATATATATAATAATATTATTATAACACCAATTAGTAAAATAATTACCGTGGGATATGGCCATTTGTAGTGAACATTCCACCAATTAAGAAGAATCTGTCTAGCATCCTTTGGTAATTTACCTTTCTTCTTCTTCTTTGAAAACTCCTGTTTTAAAGAACTAATATAACCGCTGTATTTACGCAGAAGTTTGTCTTTCAGCTCTCGATCTTGCATCTCAACCTCTACTACTTCTCCTCCTCCGCCGCTTACATCTTCGTCGTCGTCGGAGGATCCACCACCACCTTCATCTGATGGTATGAGATTTTTATTAAAAGAAAGAAAAAATAAAACTAATACTAATAATCATAATTAAGCAGAAAGAGAAAAAGAAGGATAATACTAATAATTTGATGTGATGTGAATTTGATGTTACATACCTAAGAAGGTGTGTGAGCTTTGGGACCTACCTTTTTTTTTTTCAAATTTTAATTTTAATAAAGCGAGGAAGAGAGGATTGTTGGGTCATGTCGAATCAGAGAAGAGTTAGGGTTCCCAGGAGAAAATTTATTTAAGAAAAAAAAATAGAGAGAGAAAGATAAGATAACCCGCAAGGCACGCACGCTCTGTGGTTGACACTCTTACTCCCACTGACACCTTTGTAAACCAGTATTCATCCCACTTAAAACAGTCTGGTTTAATGCCTGAATCAGCATTAAAAAATATGTATTTTAATGGCAATTTCTCATAATTCTAAATCAAGAACCCAAAATACCAAAGAAGAAGATTAGTAGTATGCCAGATCAGCGGCAGTACAGTAGCTTTAGAAGTTGAATCCATGGTGTATTCTAGTTTTAACCATTAGATCAAAGCAAAATACATGGAACTTTAACTTTTTCTTTTGGCAGAAATGGAACTATTACTTAAGTAGAGTATATCTGGGGAAAGAACAAGGAGGAGTCATTAATTACACAAACAACACGCTCTCTACAGCGGTAACTCCGGGGGAGGGGGCCTTGTGCTATACTTACAGCTTATGTCACCTAATTTTCAACCCAAATTTCTATTTCTTTTGCTACACAAAAGTACGTTACAATTAAATGTTTTTCAAATGTGAGTGACTGGATTCAAAAAGAATGGTACTTTAGGTTGAGACTTAAAATATGGTACAGAATCCACGAGTGTATATATATATATATATAATCAGAAAATGCAGATCAAGCAGGCAGGATCACCAAACCGTGAGGTAATTTAGAAGCCCATATTCCCCCATCCCCCTATATGTATGTTAAGAAAATGATGATCAGAGAATGGGTAAAGCATTCTATTGCCCATAAGATAGAAGTCGAGCAAATATTCTTCAGCAGACAATTAAAAATTAAATCAGTTTTACACATGCAAAAAATGACATTATCAATCAAAACAACTGCGAATAGTGCATGAGAAGCAGCTCTATCCCAAATTAATACTAAAAATAGCTAGCACCCAGCAAATAATTAGTATATATGTAATTTGTATACCCATAACCACATTATAATATAACTAAAACAGCATTCTTGCGACAAAATCTATCTGTCCAAAGTACAAAAGCAAGTGGGTTTAGATATTCAGAATTATATATTAACCCTCAAAAGCATAAGATGGCAACAGATATCAAGTAAGTGTATCTTAAAAGGAAGGAAAATGCAAACAATATATTAACAAAAATTTTTTTCCTCCTCTTTTTCAACTTCGTCCAGAGGCATATTTAATATTTTGAAAACCTAAAATTTGGTAGTTCTAAGTCTGCCATGATACTTTGTCATTGTAAGATTCAGATTGGAATCTAACTAATTTTATGATGTGGATGATTAAGAAGAAAAGAGAAGTTTGCTTTCTGTTCTAAGTTATATTTTATAAGGTTGTAACTCCCTGCAAATCTTCCCAATGAATTTTTTATTTGCAAATGACAGAATTTAATCCAATGATCATAAGACCTTTCTTAAGAATTTTTTTATACTAAACTCCCATCCATAGCACACACTACAACACATGCTCCATCAAAACTTTTAATTTCTAATTACGATTCAAATAAAAGTTGGTTAAAGCTAACTGCCATTACCATTTGCACCCACGTCAATAAAGAGCATCATCCAAACCGTAATATCGTTGGACGATTTATCAAGCATGAGTCAGCATTGTCTCAACCTTGTTGTAGACTATGATCAAATCCAAGTTAGAAACTAAACCACATTATTATTATTTTTTGAGAGTGAACTAAATGTATCCACAATAGCCTATATGTTTTTAGTTTCATATGTTTTATGGGTTAACAAATACAAAACAGTCTCAATTAAGCATTTGCAACAAAAAAGTTTAAGATTTGACTTGAAAAACTGGCCAAACTAAGGACTCCAAATGATGTTAAACACATTAAATGATATATAAATCTGGGATGGGAACATTAAAATCAGACATCAACAAGTTTTTCTAATTTAACCCTCACACTCACTATAACAATAATATGACTGCAATATGTCATCAAGAAAGAAAATGCATTCCATCTAACTAAAGGCAAAATAAAAACTGCAGGCAAACCAACAATCCCAATCCATCAAATGAAGGTCTAGGCTCCAATTTAGAGTTCAGCGTACATTCATTTCCAAGGAAAAGAAACCCTTTTCCATCTTTCTTTGTTTTCTTTTAAGGGTTTTGCATCAAAAATTACCAAATTTTCTTCTAGGAGTGAAATAAAATCCAGCCTGAATAAATGTTGCCTAACATAAAAGATGCAGGTTTGTCTATCTATAGGAAATTGGCCTAGGAAAGAAAGAAACAACTAACTATATTCTTCATGTGAGTTTGTCTTGCTAAAATGCGCTAGGTTTTTTATTTGCTAACGTGCGCTTTTTCTTCATTAATTGTTGTGTTTCTTTAATCATGTGAAAATTCCCAGCCTCCCATGAAATTATAAAGAAATAGAAAATTTAAAGCACAGACATCCAAAAAAACAAATTAAATATCAAGGCTTGTTAGAGTATATATGTTCTACAGAGAAGAGTAGAGAGAGAGAGAGAGAGAGAGAGAGACCAAAAACTTGGGTTCTGGAAGAAGTGTTGCAGAGGGTATTTAACTGTGCTTCAACACCGTTCAAGAAATTAGCAGCTTCATTGAAAGACCTTGAAAGATCTGATTTATATTTCACTAAAATGTCACAATATGATTCCTGCAAACATAAAATAACAAATCAGCCTCAAAAATGACGACAACTCGAAAGGAAATGTAAGATTTCCAATCGAAGGAGAAAATAAAAATAAAAATCCGGTTCAAATAAAATTTTGTTCAGAAGAAGAAATAGAAGTATAAGCTGAAAATTACAGTCAAAGCAAATTTCAAAGTATGAAAGAAAGAGGAAGAACGAAGTTTGATTTTTAGGGTTTTTCTAAAGAAGATAGAAAGTTTCAGGAGGGAGAGAGAGAGAGACCATAAATTCATCGAGCTCAGGATCTGCATCCAAACAATTTAAAACGCCGGTAGACCTCTTGGAAAAGTCATTTTCTCGCCGAATTTCATCTAGCAGATATGCAATTTCCGGCGGTGCTCCTACCTGCAACGAAGGAGCCACGGCAGTTAAATTATTAACGTTTAATTGCATATTTTAGGGAGTAACGGAATTGAAATTTTTTTAAGAAAGAATATTTACAGGAGAAACTCATGCATATCTAGTTATTAATTTCATTTTTGAGGCCTGACTTTGACATTCTATGGCTGAAGTTTGATTTCTTTTTAAGTAAAAAAGTTTCAGCCAAGGCGATGGTCAATACCTTCTGGCAGTCAATATAAGCTTGAAGTAATTTCGGATAGAGAGGATGAGAAGCAATTTTAGCTCTAATTACACTCGAAACCTCCTCCTCTGAACCACCACCACCACCTCCTCCTCCTCCTCTCTGCATAGAAGCGGCATCAGACACCGAAGAACAAGAAAAGAACTGCTCAGATCCTAGAACCGAAAAAGACATTCCAGGCGACGGAAAGGCATAATCAACCGGAGCAGCAGCTGTAGCAGTAATCATATTCTCCGGCAAGGGCATAGAATAATAATGATCAGTGGCAGTGATGTGGAAACCGTACAACTCATCCATCACTAAAAAAGAAAAGAAACGCACTTTGTTGATGGGAAAATAGAAAGTGGGATTGTAATTTATAGGAATATATGGGTGCAGTAATTAGTAATGTTAATCAGAAGTGTTTAATGGAGAAATTAAAAAGTAATTAGTAGGTGATGGGAGACGGAAGGGAAGTGTTGGGAGAAGTAAATTTTAGCGTACAAACAATGCGAAGCTCTGCTACTTACTCGGACTGACTTGCAGAAGGTGACTGGATCCCGTCTCCACGGCGGCTCTTTTTTCAAAACAATTACACGGAGAGAGATGTCAATTTATTTATTTAATTATTTAATCGGAAAATTTTTAGTAATATGCTTAATTAAGCAGGTTAGAGCTTTTACATTTTAGGATTCTTTTTCATGGCCCGTCCCCTCATCTTGTCCATTCACAATTTTTTGTTTTTAATTCCAATAAACGATAGTGGTGTAAACCAGCCAAGTAGTTATTGATACATTTGTGAATGCTAGAAGTTTAAAGGACTCAAATTCGAACTGAACTTTTTAGCTCCAATAATAAACAAGTTAAAACCAACCATATTATATATTGTTTTAATACAAGTGCAACATCAAAAAATAAAAATGTGAGAATAAAAAAATCATCTTCAATGCTATTTTCTATTTAGATTATGAGTCTCACGTGATATGGTCAAAACAAAGGATATTTACCATATCTCTACTTCTAGAAGCCCTATTAGGCATGTTGATAACTCAACACTTTATCGTTATTTTCTTATCTCTCCCTAAATTTATTACTTTTCTTGTTCTTTTTTCTCCAACTCTCCATTGTTGATTTTATTAAATAAGTAAACCTTAAAGATTTTTAATCTCTTCAGTCTTATTGCCGACCTCTGCCATTAGGGTCCTAATAAATAAAAAGAACAAACAATGAGCAACAATCCAATAGAGGGTGATGAAGATGCGATTAGAATGTTGTGGGTGATGTAGTCCCAGAATGGCAACAATCCAACAGAGGGTGAATTGGATTTTTAATGGATTAGAAGATTGAATTCAAGTAAAGTTTAATTTAGAGTTTAGAGACCAAGTAAAAACTTGAAAATTAAGACAGGTGAAATGTTCTAGATAAATCAACTTCAGTTTTTATCAAGTTTTTAAGAAAAAATAAACTGATTGAGAATTTTGAGTTAGTTCAGAAAACATGAATTGGTAAGGAAACTTAAAGCAATGAAAAGAAAATAGAAAGACAGAATTTATAGTGGTTCGGCTAAATAAAACCTACATTCACTCCCCAGGTATATACACTTGAGATTTTCACTACTCTAATCTTTGTTCAGGGTGGAGAAAATGCTACTTACAAAAAATAGACTCTAACCTAGTCTAACATGATTCCTTCTGAAATTCTGGCCTTCAAAAAACAATTCCTTCTGTTTTACAAAGATCAGAAAACTCACACAAGATTTTTTTATCAGAAAATTGCTTGCAAACCTATACTTTGAACTTTATGTCAAAAGCTCCTAAAATAATCAGTTTTTTTAGATTTTGAAAAATTCATAACTGCTAAAGATTACACAGAATCTAAATTAGATTAAGAGAAAAAACCAATGAAGTTTAGGAAAAATTTCTAAAAAAATAAGAATGAAAATTAGATAATTCTTTCAAAATAGAAGTTGATTATCGTTTTTAAAAAAGAAAAGTAAAGCAAAATGAATTAAGTCCTTGCTATGCACCTTTGGTTTAGAGGTCTGATTACCTACCGTGCACCTTACCTTACATCTCACATACCATACAGATACATACCCTACACATATAGACCATGCCCTAAACAGAGTCTAACCCTGTTTACCTTTACTTTTTTTAGGTACCTATAGCCACAACTCAAAGGGCAACCATTAGAGAAATTAAAGCCCTTTTAAAGGAATGAATTGAGGTTATTTTGTCTAAAATAGATACAAGAATTGCTCGAGCTTTAACTAGTATGAAACGTAATAGTAAGACAAAGTTGATGCATTACCAAAGACTTCATCCCTTAAGAGAAAGCAAAAGGAATATATTGATTTGGGTATGTCATTAGCTCTTATCTTTCAAGAAGCAGTAAAAGCTGATTATTTAAAACCCTTGGAAGCAAGGCCACTACCAAAGCTTCTTTCAAAGAACTATAATGTCAATCAGTACTGTGAATACCATAAAGGTCCTAGACATAAAACTAAGGATTGTCGCCATTTGAAAGATAGAATCCAATACTTCATGGACAGTGATACCATCATACCCAAAAGCAAATCCAACACTAGCAAGAAACCTACATCTAACCAAGGGATCAAACCAATCGAGAATAAGCAGGAATTGTTCAATCCTTTTGAACTATTCCTAGAAAAGAACCACATTTATGTCCTGGATTTAAATGAACTGTTCGAAGAAATGGATGTCATAATGCGCAGCAGGAGGCAATATGAATCCATTGTCCTGGACCAAGTCAAAAGTACTCCTTATGAAAAACACTGGAACTAGCTGAAGACCTAATTTTGACTCAACTCAAGAAAACCCAAGCTAGGTTTTCAATTTGGGAACTATTAAAATCTTCTTTTCTTTATCGCTAAGCTCTTTGCAAAGCTTTGAGTTAGCAACAAACATCGATGGATATGAATCCATTGTCCTTGATAGCTACTTTAACACAGGGTTCTAAAACTCCTTATTGGATTTTCTAACGATGGCCTACCAAAAGAAAGGGATAGTCACAATAATGCCCTTTATATAACTGTACAAGCTAAAAGTAAGATTGTGCCTGTGGTTCTCATTGATAATGGGATAACCCTAAATGTGTGCCCATTAAGGGTTGTTAGCTACTTGGGATTGGAAGCTTTTGATTTTCAACCCTCTGATCAAATTTTCAAGGCTTATGACAATAAAAAAAAGAAGTATTGGGTGTTGTCCTAGAAATCACAATTGGCCAACAAAGATAAAAATCTCATTCTAAGTCATTGATGTACCTACGAGCTTTACTCTCCTTCTTAGACGATTGTGGATACATCAAACCAATGTTGTGTCATCTTCACTACACCAAAAGGTAAGTTCCCCTATGAGGGTAAGATAATCACCATCAAAGGTGATGATTATAGCTAGATGAGAAAGACTAAGGATCAACCTCTCCTTGAGGTTAATCCTGAAAGTTCAACATTTCCCCTTTCTGGGTTCTAATTTGGTACAATCCAATTCATAAAATGTAACAACCTATATACATAATCCCAAGCATGTATATCAATTGATCCAGAAAATCAAATTAACATATGTTATTTCAAACAATGAGAATAATTGTTACAAACATTCTAATCATTCTATATAGTTCAAAGCAAGTAAATCAATATGTTCTAAGTAATCTAATCAACGTATATAATTTAAAGCAATTAACTCGTTTATTCCAAGTAATCTAATTAACCATATTATCCAAAATAATTAAATCAATTATTTCAAATAATCTAATCAACCTATATTATTCAAAACAATTAAACCATTTATTTCAAGTAATTTAATCATCATACATTATTCAAAATGATTAAACCATTTTATTCAAGTAATTTAATCATCCTACATTATTCAAAACAAACAAATCACTTGTTCCAAAATATTATCCCGCATACTTTATGTAAAGCAATTGAATCATTTGATTTAATGACTTTAATCATCATATATTTAATAACCATAAATTCAATTGACCAGATTTTCAGTGCCGGCCCAAACAAATAAACATCATTTAATCGAAAATGATAAATACAGCTGACCGGACATCCGTACCAGTCCAAACAGATAAATATCAAATAATAAGTTTTAATAGGTCAATTGGTCGGATTTCAGTATCGACTCAATAACCAAATCATCTGTATTTTAATTATTAATAATGTCAAGTCACCGGGCTTCAATAACGTTGTTGACGCTCGATTTTTGCCCCAAAATCTAAAAAGGGAAATATTAAAAAAAAAAAGAAAATGTATTTATTTTATTTTTAGTTTCTTTCTATTTTTTAAAAGTTGAGAAAAGAAAAGGAGAAAAATTAAAAGAGAAAAAGGAAAAAAGAAGAAAAAGAAAAAAATTAAAAGAAGAAGAAAAGAAGAAAAAATGAATAAAAATGAAGAAAAGGGTGTTTTTGAAGGAAATTAAAAGAATTAGGAAGGAATTGAAAGTGAAAATTGGGAAGGAAGGATGTAATTGAAGAAAAAGAAAAGAAAAGAGGGGGAAGGAAACGAAAATAGATTTGGAACTGTAATCGAACCGGATTGGTTCGATTCAAGTTAATCTGTCCTGCCCAAATGAAACCAGCAAAACGCAGTAGTAACAGCCAAAATGGTGTCGTTTATTCAAAGAAAAAAAATAAAAGGGAACAGAAACAGTCAAAGGAAGATTGGAACAGAAGCGAGAAAGAGAAGGAAAAAGTGTGAGAGGGAGCAAAAGACGTCGAAGAAACAGTTAAAGACAGACGAAAAAGAAGGAAGGGGGTTGAACACGAAGCAAAAGTGGCGAAGATGGAGACAAAACAGAAGGAAAGGAAATGGGACACGAAGCCAAAAGGAGAAAAGGTAGAGAACGTGGAGGACTGTAGACAAAAAGGGAGAAGCAATACCAAAAATGAGGGAATATTCGATTCCAGAGAAGGAGTTCCAGAAATTAGACCAGTAAGCTTTTTGTAATCAGTGAGAAATTAATCTGTTTAGTTTTGAGAAAATTAGGGTTTTGAATATGTAATTTGGGGTTTTTGGATTCGGATTCCAAGTCCTTCATTCTTTTTGTTTTAATTAGTCCAATATCAAAATTAATTTGGTATTAGGAATTGATTTTGCGTGTGAGTTTTATATCCTTCTTCGATTGAAATTGTACCTGGATTCTGTAAAAACTTCTGTTTAATTCTGAGTGGAATCAAAGGATTCTAAGGGCTAAAATTTGAGGTACTCTTCTCTAATTTAATTCTTTTCTTTAACTCATTCTTCTTGTTTCTGGAATATGTCGGATGTGTTTATTAGGGAACCAGATTGAATGTTGAATAACTGTTGATTTACTATTTGTTGTTTCTGTTCATACTTTCTCTTGGGATTCTGTTACAAGTTCTTTGGTATTTCTATCTAGAATATGGAATAATATCCGATTAGAATTCTGGAGAAGTTTAATAATGATTGTTGATCAACTGTATGTTGTGTTTTCTGTTTTCCTTCTGTATTTCTATTATTGAGTTTGCTGGGTGCTTTTGCTTTTGAATGAGAGTCTATTCAAGATTTGATTTCTGATTTGTTTGCGATTTTGAATTGGTAGGTTAACCTAAGACTATAATTTTGAGTGTTGTTTCCTTTATTTTTAGCTTATTCCTACTTCTGCTTCTATTGTTTCCTCTGCCAACAGTCTGCATTCTAGTATTATCTTGTCATTGTTGCAATCTCACTGTTAATCTCAGTTTCTACTATGATTAATGTCTGCTGTCATGGTCTTAGCTTGGTTCTGCATGTTGTTTATGATCCCTCATTTTTATCCAATTCTGCTTGTGTCAAAATCATTAATGTTTGAGAAATTCTGTCATCGTTTCATCTGTTCAGTCTAATTTGTTTTATGCTTATAAGACTGGGTAAAATTGGTAAGTTATTGTCATTGTAAAGTTCATTTAGGCACACATAACTGATCATTTATTGGCATATAGGACTTAAGTATTGTATTCTATTTCTGTTCTTCTCTTGTAAAGTTAAAACTGGATTTCTGTGGTTGTGTTCAAGTAATTTGCTTTCATATTTTTGATGGTTATGCTTAGAGATAATGATCTTATATGATGGGCCTTAGGTAAGAAATAACCTGTCTCAGCTTAGATGTTAAAGAGAGCAAATCGAGTCCTTAACGGACTGTTTCTGGAATTGTTGAATGCTTTATATGATGTTATGGCATTATGCATAACCTGTGGATTGTTCCTTAAAATTTCAATGCAATTATTTGTATGTTCTAGACTGTTTTGAAATTGTAGTTCTTATTTTATCCTAAATGCATGTTGTGGACTGTTAGCAATTTAATATGTTTAAAGAACTAGTTTTGTAATTCTACAAAAAAAGGACTAAATTGATATATTTACTTGATTAGGGTATTGTTTTATAATTCTTGTTTGTTCAAGCAATCTATTTTAGCATGTTCAACAAGTCAAGAGGCAGATTAGTAATTTTTATAAAAATGAAGGACTAAATTGAACTTTTGCATAATTAATCCTAAATTTTTATTTGACATGTTTTGAATGTTTCTTGGATTGTTTAGACAAAAATGCATGTTTTAGGGACTGTTTGAATAATTTTTCAATTTTAGGGACCAAATCGCAATTTTCCAAAACTTAGGGTACTTTTCCGTAATTTTGCATGTTTACTTTGAATATTTAAGTGTATTCATTTTAGGGTATTTTGGTGATACGACAACAATTCAAGAACAAAGCAATAATCACTTCTGAATCAATTGAAGGTTCCCAACTTAAATTCAATCAATCTAAAAGAACCCTAAACCCCTAAAATAAAAAGGAATTGGTAACAAAGATTATAAATAAGGATAATAAGAATTGAATTAACGCCATAAGTTAGTTACTTGATAAGTCGAATCAATTCTTAAAGTAAAACAAACATAGAATCTGATTCCTCTCTTGAGAAAAAGTTCATCAAACTCAAAAATAACATTCTGCCCTTTTCATATTAAAAAGGTGTTTAAATACCCTTTGCCAAATCCTAAACCATAAGGAAAACTAGTAAAAATAATCTTAAATGTGGGGCAGACTGGGTTTAAAACTGGCCCAAAAATTAATTAAAATAAAAGGTTTAAACAATTATTTGACTTCAGATAGGCCCTACTTGTAAGTTGAGCCAAATATGCTCTAATTTGTATGATTTAACTATGCAATATGCATAAGCATCTCGGTGTCTCCTTAAGCTCTTCCCATGCTTCATCAACATATTTTCTTAAAGTTCGAGTTAGATCAAAGCTTGTACAAAATTTGCAATTGAGCTTTTAGCTTGTTGGCGCATGCCCTAGTGATTGGTCCCATTGTAAGCTTAAGAGCTCCATCTTCATGGCTCCATTGATTGCTTGCATCATTAAGAGCTCCATCTCCATAGCTCCCTTGGTCGCTTGCATTATTCCTCCATCCTCAAAAGGATTCGTCTTAGAATCATAACCATTATCTTATTGATAGCTCTTCATTCTAAACATATATGCCCAACTCCCATCCTTCTTTGGGACTAATATCACTGGAATAGCACAAGGACTAAGACTCTCCCTAATATGTCCCCATTGTAGCAATTCCTCAACTTGCTTTTGGAGTTCCTTAGTCTTTTTAGGATTAGCTCTATAAGCTGGTCTATTTGAAATTTGAGCCCCAGGTATGAAATCAATTTGGTGTTCAATTCCTTGAATGGGCGGTAACTCCTTAGGTAGTTCCTGAGAAAAACATCATCATATTCCTGCAAAAGAGAAACAACAGCACTAAGCAAACTTGGGTTAAGGTCAGTATCATTAAAGTATGCTTCTTTGTATGAAAATAAAATGAAGCACTCCTTTCCTCACAAGCAATCCTCACATCTCTCATTTTTGAATAGAAATTTATTTTATTTTTTTCCACACTCTCCTTTGGGCTTGATTTTTGAATTTCTTTTATTGCCTCTTTCCCCTATTTTCTTCTCTCACCCTCAGCCTCACTTACATTTTTCTTTGATTTTTTAATTAGCTCTCCTTTTGCAAGGCTCTCAGCCTTCCCCTCATTTTGTTTTTGTCTTTCCTTTTCTTTTTCTTTCAATCCCTTTAACTTTTCTTCTTCCAAACTCCTTTTAAGTTGTAATTGATCATTATAAACTTCTTGAGGATTTAAATGGAGCAAGTACAATACGTAGATCATTAAAAACAAAAGAATACTTATTTGTAAACCCATCATGGCTTGCTCTTTTATCATACTGCCACGACCTACCCCGCAACAAGTAACCAGCGTTCATGGGTACAACATCACATAAAACTTAATCAACATATTTTCCAATTGAAAAAGAAACAAGAACTTGCTTATTCACCTTAATTTAACCTATCTCATTCAGCCATCCAAGCCTATATGGTCTAGGGTGTTTGTACTTTCCAATCCTAACTTCTCAACCATCATAGTGTAGCGTCCTCTCTTATACCTTACGTTATAAAACATGTCATATTTTTTTTTTTTAAAACATATACATAAACTTATATCTTCATTTTAATTATCGTGTTAAACTATACCATCCCATAATAACTTAAGATATAGTATACATTTATCAAATATCAAACATAACCAAATATTAAACATACCAAATTACTACTATTTATTTACATGTCATTAAGTCATATTATCCCAAACTTATTACACATATATATACATGCCAAACTATGAAAATAATGCTATACAGGAATAGCATTAAACAAAAGTCTATATGCAACTAGTACAGATGATGTGACGAGAGGAAGAGAGGCCTAGGCTTCAGCTGTACCGACCTGTGCACTAGACTTGTGAAGTCTCAGTACTTCACTCAAACAGCTAACCTGAAAAACATAATATGCGTTTTGTATGAGTCGCAAAACTCAGCAAGTTCTAAGCAAAGTATATATAACAAATAAGGCAATTTATCACATATAACAATATCAATCATTTTCAGGTTACATATATCATTTAATACAAGCTATAATAGCAAATGCATAATAACATGTCATTTCTTATTCCTTGGTTGTGATTTATCGACCATATGTTACCCCGGGAATTTCACGGCATATCAGTAACCATAGCTGGCCAGCAAACCTGTAAGACCGGAATACATCGTCGGTCATAAAGGGATCCGCAGATCAACCTTTAATATGCAGTATTCACCA
>CANUEY010061854.1:0-10324 GCA_948099555.1 Croton setiger | reverse complement strand
GCGTATGGGTCGAGTGAGGGCTCGAGTAACTTGTTTTGCGAGATTAGGACTCAATTTAGGTAATATTAAATTGAGATTTGTGGTGGTAAAATCTATGGCTTCATCTAATATGTCTTCTCCCCGAATGCCAAGATGTGCTGCTTCGTATAAACTTAGCATACCCAATACGTCACCGTTTAGCAATTCCTTGAATTTTCCTTCACCATCTTTAAATCTTTGAAAAATATCTACAAAGTTCAAACAAACAAGAAAGGCTGATCATAGGCAAATGAAGTAGAAATAATTAAATTGTTACAGATATATGATGTGGACTAAAGTTGTCAATATTTACCAAAAAATAAAATCAATAATTGTCAATATTTACCGATATATGTGAATATCTTATAATATCAGTTAATATAACTTATTATTTTTTAATTATTTTCAATATAACTCAATATTAACAAATACTAATTTGAATTTCAAGCGAAAGTTGACGAAAACTGTCCGGATATGACAAATATCATTTTTCCTTCCGCTGATGAAGTTTGAAAGAATTCTGAATTATACCGATGAATATTGATAAGTACTAATTTTTAATTTTTCAACGGCAACCGTCAGCGGCAACTACATCCATTTTCCCAAACTTTCTGTTAAAATTTAAAAGAATTCTAAATTATATTGACAGATATTAAACATAAAAAGCGGACTTACCACATGAAACCTTAATCCCATGTTGTCTAAGCAAGCGAAACTGGAGAGCAACACTGTAGAGATCATTATCGTCATCGGTAGTAACTGAGTAATGATCCAAAACATGTTTGATCTCATCTTCAAAATGGTAAGCAACGCCTATGCGTTGCACTGCATCAATGAATACCAGGTTGGGTCTACCGTCACTCAGCATTCTTCTAACTTCATCTTTTAGTGCTTCAAATTCTGCTTGACTTGGAGAATTATCATTTTTTTGCTGAAAATTAATGAAACCCATTAATACAATGTCATAAATGATAAGACAAAACCTTAGAAGAAATTAACATTTAACCTTAGAATCACTATACGTAAAGGAAAGATCCTTCCAAAGTGTGGGATGGTAAGTAGCATAAGAACGTCTAGCTTCGGATGCTAAAACTTGAAAAGCCATGTTTTAATTATGACTTGTATGAGCCAACTAGCTCTCACCAGACGTTGGTATTTATAGGGACCCAAACTTGATTAAATCAAGCTTTGTAAATCTTCTTTGTTGCTTGATTTAATCAAGCGTTGTAAGTCTTATTTGTTTATAGAAGACTTACAAAACTTGATTAACTCAAGCAAGAAGTTGCATTAATTATTCAAATTACATAAAATAAATTTCTATTAAACAAAGAAGACTTACAAGCTTGATTAACTCAAGCAAGAAGTTGCATTAATTATTCAAATTACATAAAATAAATTTCTATAAACAAAGAAGACTTACACAGTATTAAAAATATTAGTATAGAGATTTTATTGTAATTTGTAATTGATAGTCTCCTATAAATAGGAGTACTTGGTTGTTAATAAACTTGAGAGAGGTATTATATAAAAATGAAAAAGCTTTTGAAATCAGTCCGTCACAGCACGTTCGTTGACAGGCAACCCAAGCATCGCCTCCACGTCCTGTAGCGTGATGGTCGTTTCTCCGAAGGACAGGTGGAAGGTGTGTGTCTCGGACGCTAACGCTCTACCAGAGCAGAAAGAAGGGCCTAGACGTAATATATCAACCTAATCCTTCGCACTGCACCGAAGCCTAGCTCATCGATGTAGAATAGCGTTCGGGGATGCTCGACCCAATCCCCAGTCGTAATATATTGACTCAATTCTTTGCGTGTTGACTCACTTCATGCGTATATCGTATCTCGCATCGCCTGCGAACATGTGAATCGATCTGTGTTCCTACTGAAAAGACAATAGATCACGCTTAGTAGGCCCCTAATCTAACATGCGCTGCTACTGCACGTTGTATATTCGTAAATAATTTCTTAATAATTTTCTAATTCAAATTCCAACACATTATTATTGGCCAATTTATATTTTAAAAATATTCTTCAAAATAATATATTTTTTATATTAATATTCTTAACTAATATACCTAACGTAAATTAATTTTACATACAAATTCTATCTATCATAAACATACTATTATTTTCACATATAAATTTTTTTCGCATATAGATTTTTTTCTGCATACTAATACTGTTAACTAACTAACCAGCCAAAATATTATTATAAATACAATTTCTATTTCACATAATTAACTACAAACTACTTAAAATATTATTTTACTTAAACATATTAGCATAAATGGGTATTATATTAAATTAAAGCTAAATTAAATATTGACACAAGTGAAAAAATATAATAACATAAAAAAGAGAATTCAAATTTAAAAACACATTGTTATCGCAAAACGGATAACCGAAGTAGTATATTGCTGTTGAAAAAATCGAAAAACAATTGAATGACCGTTGAAAAGGTTCGAAATTCAACGGTAAACGTTTGATGGTAATTGAAATAGAAAACGGTGAAAGGAAACATGGTATGCTGTTATAGAAAAGATTTTACATACCGCATTTCCGGACTCCCATACGGCGATTCAGGGGCTCGCATAAGTGTTATGCAAACTTACTGAATACGTCACGTGTCCGTCATCGGTTGAACTCCATTTAAACACGCGCGCTAATTGGTCATTAATGTACTTAAACACTGCATATCCGTTACCTGGACTCTATTTTTCAAATTTAAAAATACATATGTTTGCATAACTGTTTTTCTGAACTTCCCTAATTCGAATAAATAGTATACCAACTTCATATATGATTTCTACATTCAAAATTTAGATTTTTTTATGGTAATTGATTCCAAAAAAGGAGACGAAGCTCCACCCAAAAGAAAGATTAAACATAGGAAAACAACTAAAAAAGAAAAAGGAAAGGACTACCGCCGGGCATAAACGCCGGCAGAAGTCCAATGAAGTCCCACAGATTTAGAGAGTTTAGATAGGGACCCTTGAACAAAATCTTATTGAATCTATTAATAAATTAATAGAAAAATGTTACATTAGAAACTTGTGGGAAATCTTATTGATTTTTATTTTTTTCTTTTTAAGATGAAATCTTATTAAATCTAACTAATAGAAAAATGTTAAATTAATAACAAAAATGTATTGCTAGTAAAATAGTGACTGCCCCACCCATTTAATGGAAAAGACTATTATTAATACATACCAATTAATCAGATTTTCCCTTTTGCTTGCAATATGGGATAACATTTAACAAATGGATTTACAGAAAATACTAAATTTTTAACTTAGAAAAATTAAGTTCTAATCATAATTTAACATTTTCTACTTCTCCCTACAAAAACAGTCCGTTGACTATTGAATCAGAGTCGAAGGTAGCTAATTTTTAGGTGCTCAATATAAAGATTCTAGGCCTGGATTTTTAGACAATCCATCAATTGTCACATCAGCAGATGCAGGAGTGCTTTTGCGGACAGCTTAGCAAAATCGTAGTGCGAAGAACAAACACTTTGATAGCTTGTTTATGATTTTATTCTTGTAGCTTTTATCTCAAAGACTACTGTTTTTCTGAGTTTAGTCATGTTTGTGCTTTGTTGTTTTCCTGCTGCTAACTTGTTCAGCAGCTTCATTGGGTTTCTTTTGCACTTTACTGGTTCTGTTCTTGGTATTTATAATCCACCAAAGAATAGAAGTTGAGAAAATAAAAATGGAAGCTGTAAATACTTTGATCCATGGAGGTAAGGATTTTCTGATGAGGACTGTACATATCAGAAGGAAATGGCACCTTGTCATGTAACCACTAAACTATCTTCGTCATGTAACCAAACTTTACAGCAACCACATAAGAATAAGATGACCAAAAATAGTAAAGCTTTCCCTACCGAATTTGACATAGTTACGTTCAATGGTCTACTGTTGCTCCGAATACTAGCTAAAGTACTTGAGCTAAGGTAGGATTAGAACTTAACCAAAATCAATTGAACAATTCAACCTTCAATTCACAATTTTACATCATTTCACAAATCTATACCACGAAAATGGGCGTTCTGACAGAATTTTACGTTGAACTTGACAATTCTAGCCAAAAAGACCATATCTATATACACAAAAGGCAAAAAATGTACTAATTTGAGCAAAAGCTCAATAGCACACACAAGCATTCAGGTCAGATAAGCAACAGGAGTATAAACCAAATCCTGAACAGTCATAGGATGGCAAATACCCGACAAGGCGTAACCGGACCAGGCAGAATCAGCAAGATAAGTGTTCACTGCTTGTGAAGGATTGTACAAATCCCACCACATGTATCCTGAAGGTTGGTTACAGGACATTTCGACCGAAAGACAGCCTATAGCCACACCATGCAGACCGAGCCCACAACAAGCATTCCTCGAGTCTTCGAATCCTGCAGCATTTGCAGAGAAAGCAAATGTAAGTTCACCAAAATAACTGAAAAATTATTTTCCAACCAACACCAAAACTTTCTAAAGTTTAGCAGGAACCAAACTAGACCAGTTAGCTTTAGCTTTTTTTTTGGTTAAAACCGTTTCGTGTACAACTCCTGATTGAAGTGATATATACATTAGCGTAGGTGAAAACGAAACATTTAAGATTCTGTATAGTTTTACAACAGAATTCACCTGGGAATTACTTTTAAGAACTTCATAACTTCAAAACAGGCATGAAATTTAGTGGCACAGACAGAGAAAAGAATGTTTACCATAATGCATCGGATTGTTAATTATCTCAATAATTCCTTGGTAAACATCGCAGAAAATGATCTGAGCATCAGGAAACTCCTTATTCAATTCAAGAATTTCTTCATTGAGTATTATGTTATATTGCAGGACCAGCTCATTCACCTCTTCCACACAGCCCTTTTCACCAACAACAGAAGTCACATTATGCCATTCCCATGCTGCCCGAGGTGTGCATCCCAAAGGCAATACCCCCATACATATGATCTTCCTCACATTTGCATCATACAAACTCCTGATTGCCAGAACCATCTGATAAGCTAGAATTTGTGCGAATTCTTGGCTGTTTTTCTTGAGCATTTCTGTGGAATTGTTGTTGCTGAGAAAGATATCAGTATAATCATCTTTGCCAAATGACAGGTAAAATACAGAGGATTTGATGAATTCCTGAGCTGTTTCATCGCTGAGCTGGAGCTGCAGCAGTTGAAATGTCTCAAATACTTGGCGGAGTTGCTCGGAGAGAGACTGTGGGCTTAAACTACCAGGTTTTATGATTGTAGCATGAGCTGAACCGTAGTTTAAACCACCTTTTAGCCCTTCAATTGATCCATTGTGACCATAAAATGGTGCAATATTTGTGAATCCCATCTTCTCAGCTGCAGCAGTAATCAGAAACAATCTAAATCTCTTAGAAGTCTAACATTTTTTGCTCAATTCTAAAGAACCATTACTATAATCGCAATCCGAAGAATATAAACATATAACATTATGATCTGAAAACATGTAAGATACTGATTCATCAAACTGCAATGCCATTAGTATTACTGGAACCCAAAAGATCAAAGATCCTTAAAGTTAACATTTATGATGTAAATTTCTGATTCATCAAAACACAGTTCGGCATAAATCTAACAGCTTTACTTCTTAGTATTATAACTAATTCAATCTTCAAACAATTCTTTGAAAATGGGTACGAGAATTGAAACCTAACTTTATTCAAGAAGCAAAAGAGAAAGAAACAGTAGATTAGACATTGCAATAGAAGAAACTTAAATCCCCAAAATCAAGATTTTCAATTTCTTGAACGGAATTTAACCAAAAAACCAAACCGCCACAGGAATTTAAGCAAAATTGACATAGATATGCATAAAATAGACATAAAGAGCAAAAGAAAGTACCAATAAGATAAGGAAGAAGCGTGGATTTGGAATCAGTACAAGGAACCAGAGAAAAATTGCGGTGAAAGAAAGGGTACAAAGGATTGTTCTCTCCACAATCAACAGAAGAATCACCCATTATGTATAAAGCAGATACATGCGACCCATTTGCCAATAAAGAATGCTTCTCTGGTTTCAACTCTCCATTACTGCTCGTCAAGAAAGCAATAATAAGATAAAGGAGAACCATTTGGGTCATGGTGATAGTGTTTGCAGGTGAAATTATGTTAAAGATTGCTTCTTTATCTTGAATACTTCGGTTATATTCTGTAATAGAAGGAAGAAGAAAAGAGGGTCTCTTGGTCTCAGATTCTGTTATGGGTTTGGGATGAAGTATTTGGAGGGAAATTTATATGTGAAATCAGAGGATGATAGATGCAGAGAATAAACGAAGAAGAATCAGAGATTATTAGCTGAAAGTAGGGCCGCAAAGGAGTCGAGCCGTTCGGGAGCGGCTGGGTGTTTGCTTAATAAAAGCTCGACTGGAGACTCGGATCCATAATAAACGAGCCGAACTTGAGCAAAAAATTTAGACTCGTTTAATAAAGGAGCCGAGCAGTTAGACTCGTAAGTCATATTGTTTAAAAAAACTCGAAAGTAGCTCGTTTAATCGGCTCGCGAGCCTATTAAAACGACGTAATTGTGGTACCAAACTAACAAATATGCTTCAGCCAAGCCACTCGCATCTCCACTTATTTTTTTTTATTTTATTTCTCTTTTATTGAAACTGCTATTTTCATTTTCTCACTGAAACGACATTAAAAATGAATTTTCTTGATTTTTGACTAACTCTTAACGAGTTCGAACAAGAGCTCGAATAGCAGCAAAAAAGGAGCTCAAGTTTATTTGTGAGCTAAAACTCAAGCTCGAGATGAGCTCGAATTCAAGCTTATTTGCGAGCTCGAGCTCGAATAGCAACATGAAACAGTCAAGCTCGCGAGCCTAAAACAAGTCAAGTTCGCGAGTCTCAAAACCAGCTAAGCTCGTGAGCCGAACTCGCCCTCGTGAAATTTAAAATGAGCCGAGCTCAAGTAGCACAATAATCTCGGCTCGGCTTGTTTGCAGCTCTAGCTGAAAAAACTTATTTAACTCTAATTTAATCTCTCTAAAATGACTTTTTGTGTAAAAACATAATTTTCTAACGTCAAATTTTTTCTGTTATATTTTATTTTTTAAATTTAAATTGAATATTGGACTGAATTTAAAAATTTTATGCTTATTATTCATTATTTAAAAATTATTTTTACAGATCATATAAAAATAAATCAAATAACTTTATCTATAAGTTTGAAAATATGTAATTTATGTAGGCATTTGGGCAGTAATTTACCATGTGGAAGGTTGAAGAACCCCTCATAGATAATTAAATCAAGATGAGAGTTTGCAAATTTGGAGCAGTAGCAGAATGCTAAGCTTGGGACTTGTTTCCAATTCAGCAATGTAATACAATTTTTACCAAAGATTATCTCTCGTCTTTGAGTATGCCAACAATGGATATCGGAAATGATGGGCTAATTTTCACCATGTAAAACTACCTCCTTGATTTTCTCCCACATAAAAGCGTTGCTTGCTTTTGCGGTTGGAAATAAAGAGGCAGCCTTCTAAAACACTAAGACTAATGTGGCTGCAAATCCTAGAACTACAAGCACAAGGAGTATATGCAGGTTGTGGCGCCATGGAATGTTTCTCATTAGCTACATCAAAACCAATAATCCCTTCTGTATAATTGTGTCCGACACTTTCAGGTAAGTGCCAGTACAAGGCATAATTAGCGAATAATCCTAACCCACATGGGTAATCATGACACACGTTATCAGGTAGCTTTTAAAAGGGTTTCCAAAGAACATGTGTACCATATATTTTGTAAGAGCCATTGCAACAGCCGCATATTCTGGTTCCCAGCTTTCTTTTGTAGGGATGATTCAGCTCTTCCTTGTCCCGAGTGTCAGGTTCCTCACTTAAACTGGCTGCATAAAATTCATCCTGCTGAATCCAGCCTGGTTTATTGTCAGGATGTAATTCATGGATAATTAGTTTGCAATTTGATTGTTAAATCTCAATAATTTATCAATCTTTTTAGGAAATATAATTTGTCAATTTGTTTATTTTTTAGCACACGTAATGATGTGCTATGGTCTTCAAGATTAGTACCCTCAAATCAGTTGGTTCTTGGCACAGCTTTACATATGGTTTAATTGGAAGTCAATGTCTTCCTTAAGGCAGGCGAGCAGCAATCAGATGTCTAGCAATCCAGGAGCTTCGCTGTTGAACTTGACAAACGTGGGAAATTGTTCGTGGCATTTATTTGTAGATGCTGCACTGTTTGAAGCCGAAGATTGTACTAGCTTTGGTGCTGTAATGGAATCAGCATCGTACTTTTTCTGGTCTGAAGGCACCAGCAGCTTTTCTTTTCTTTATCCTCTACCTCTATTGATGATTCTAAGTTTGGGGTGATTGCTTTAGACTGTAAAAAATTTTTGGAATCCATGCCTAATGTTCAGGTATGATGAATCCGTAGGCATCAAAATGGTGCGGCTCACGCTCTTGCAAGAGCCTCTGTTCGCCATTCTTCTGCTAGAACTTGGGAGTCTACTCCTGAGTTCCTTGCCTCTTATTTCATATAAATGAAAGCTGGGTTTTACCTTTCAAAAAAAAATTATTTTTTCTTTCTTTCGAAATCGTCCTAAGTTTTAAAATATAAGTGCATTTTATTTAGGTAAAACAAGTTTAAGTGCAAATTGGAATGACTATAAACTGGGTTCAAAGTTTGTTATAACAATCTGTATTTAGAATCTTAGAATTTGTATCTTTCTGGTCAGAATTTGTGTCTATATTTGGCTGTATAAATTGGTTAGAACTTGTGGGTATTAATTTATCTGTGTTTCTATTTGAAGTTCTGTAATATTAATGTATGTTATTACTTCATTCAACCTTTCGCTTTGTTAATCTAATTGATCATTGTAGCCAAGTAAAACTGGAAAGCAAAGAGATCTTCCTTGATGGACATCAATTTGAAGAGGTGGTATACAAACAAAGAAAATTTTTTTTTCCAGATTTACGGAAGAAATTATGTCTCTGAAAGGTAAACTGTTTAAAGAATTTGAGATGAAATATCTGGGATCTGGGTAAACTTAAGTATTTTCTAGGAATTGAAGTTTTGAAATCAAATGAAGGGATTTTCATTTCACAAAGGAAATATGTCCTAGATCTAGCAGAGACATGTATGATAGATTGCAAAACATTTGAGACGCCAATAGCGGTTAATCATGGAGTTAAGATTTCTGAAGAGGCTGAATTAGTAGACAAAGGACAATACCAGAGATTAGTTAGAAAGTTCATATTTCTTTCCCATAGACCTGATATTTCTTATGCAGTTGGGGTTGTGAGTCAACTCATACATAAACTAAAGGCAGAAAATTTAGAGGCTGTATTCAGAATTATTCGATACTTGAAAGGATCACCTAGGAAAGAAATCTTGTTTCGAAGAAATGGTCATTTAGAAATACAAGCCTTCACTGATACAGATTGGGCTCGAAAGTAAAAAACAGAAAGTGGTTGCTTTGTCTAGTGGAGAAGCAGAATTTCGTGGAATTGCTCGAGATCTAGCTGAGGTACTTTGGATAAGGAAATTGCTTGTAAGTTATTCTGTGATAACAAAGCAGCAATCAATATCTCAGAAAATCCAGTACAACATGACAGAAAAAAGCATGTAGAGGTGGATAGACTATCAAGGAAAAACTGGAAGATGAAAGTATATGTTTGACGTTTGTGCAGTCTGAAGGTCAATTGGCTGACATATTGACCAAAACTGTTTCCAGCAACACGTTCAATCGTATTTTGGTCAAGTTGGACGTATGTGATCCTACAGTACAACTTGAGGGGGAGTGAAGGAATGACAGAAATCTAGAATTTTATTTATAATAAAAGTTGTTTATAATTTCCTACTTATTTCAGGATCAATTGTAATCAATATTTAAACTACAGCATTACAGATTAATAAAACAATTCAATGCAATATTTAATTCTTGTTTTCACAATTCCAGAAACCCTAATCCTTGCTTATTCATCCAACATGATTCACCTCCATCACATGTCTTTATTTGATTCATATCAGATATCGGAACTCAGAATAGACAATCAAACATTTGATTTGAAAAAGCAACGATCTTTATTCTTTAAATATATATATAGCTGAAGGAAACCAACAAGGATAAGTAGATTTAACATAAGCTGTTACACCTGATAATTATCCAATTGTGGAAAATGCAAATGAAAGTTAATACACTCTTTCAAACAAGACTTTAGACATATGGTACTTAATAGTTTGAGGATCGAAGATGGCAGTGTAGTAAAAACTTTTAACTACTGTAAAAAATGTTTGCTTGACT
>CANUEY010061782.1:0-48852 GCA_948099555.1 Croton setiger | reverse complement strand
TAGCATGTTTTGTCTTGTTATGTAAATATAACATTATGTAGCTTTTGCTTTGTTTCGTAAACATAATATTATGTAGTTTTTGGCATGTAATTAAGAAATGTTATGCTTATAACTTTTGGATTAACTAATGGTATATCCATGTGATGTTATATGTAAAATGTTCTGTATGCCTGAAATGTTTATAGTTTTGTGAATGGTTAAGTCAATCCTTAATAAGTTTAAAAGAAATGATGTTTGTAGAATAACATGCTTAATATGTGATTGGTATAGGTATGTATATATATATGTTTGAAAGACAAAATTAGAAGTAACGTCGTCTGACGTATGATAAAAAAAAAAAAGCATGTTTTATGACATAGGATTATAGTATAAGGTGTTACACATTGGATAGAGCTATTTCTAGCATACATAGGCCTGATGTTGCAACCAATAATTTTAAGATTAAGGTGAGTACTGTTCAAATGGTGCAACAAGACTATCAATTTGATGGACTTCCCGACGAAGATCCACATGCTCACAACACGTAAGAGAGCATGCTACATAATATATAAAATATAAATATTTACTGATTAATTACATAATAAAATACTCAATAAATTAAAATCTTCTTTTTATTCTAACTATCTAATTGACTTCTGCTTGTACTTGTTATCTTATAAAATTCTGAATGTAATAAATATGAGTTGTTATTAATGAGAAGAAAGTCGGGTGGACCTCTTTGACTTGTTTTAGAATATAGTTGGGTATATTCTAATGGGCCTTGGAGTCTTATTTTATTTTAAGAACCAATTAATATCTCCCTTTTAGTCATTTGAGATATTTATATTTTCTGTCTAAATTTACAATTTTTGGCTCTTCTTCTTTGATAGCTGTTCAGTTTCGAATCTTTTTGTAAACAAGAGAGTTGGCGCTACCGCAGTTGGGTTTTGGCGGTGCCATTAATTATCAGACTCTTTGCACTCTTTTCAAGTTTTTGGCTCCTTTTGGTGTGTTAAATGTGACATCTCTAACCAAAATCATATGTCATGCATGTCGTCATTATAAATATAATGTATTTTTATAATTTTTAACGCATAACCATCGTTTTGGTAAGATGAAAATAAAAGATTACTTATTTGCTAAGAAATTATATATATGAACCTTATAAGAATTAAATTAAAAGTATATGATTAAATTTCTAGGACCTATACATTGTCGGCATATATAAACAAAGGGACCACTAGGATTTTTATTTGACATGACCGTTTAAATGTTGGTAGCGCAAATAATTAAAAATGAGTAAATATAAATTTAATAAAAGGTAAAATATGTCGGTTTCGAATCGGCAAAATATTTTGACCTTGGAATACCTGAACCAGTACCGAGCATCGATTGGACCGTTAATAATTTAGGACCCGGTTACAACAACAACAACAATAATGTATGAAAGATGAAACAGAAATGAAAGGAAGGGAAAGAACGTATATATATGTATATGTATATATTTGTAAATGAATGAAACAAAAGATAGAAAGTGGAAGGATATATATGTATGGAAACTTGAAATAAAAGAGAAGTAGGAGGTGGAAAGTGAAATTGTAACACCTCTACTTATACTCTTACGTCATAAAATATGATATTTTTTTATAACATTTTGTTACCTCTTTTTAGCCGATTAACCTCTTTAACATACTCACATCATACATAGTCATGTCATTCATAACATACATATAACAACATGTGATATCTATACTCTTTTACTTTTACCTTTGATTAATCATGTCATCTGCATTTACGAAATATACTCATTCATATATAATTTATATATAACAAAAACGTGGATACAACCATCTGTTTATCCAAAAATAATATAAACATAACTTCTTATATTTACATGCCCAAAAACATATAACTATGCTTACATAACAAAACATAAACCAAAATTATATGCAGCATTTACAAATGACGTGATGAGAGGGAGAGAAGTCTAGATTTTAACTGTACCGATCTGAACATAAAGTAGTGAAGCGTCAGTACTTCACTCAGACTGCTGACCTGAAACATATATTGCCATTTTGATAAGTCGCATACTCATCAAATATAAACCACAATCATATAAATCTAACATATATTAATGAATTCAGGTCATATTATCTTATATAATCATATCTATAGCATAATACGCAAAATAACATGTCTTTCTTTTCTTTAGTTATGATTTATCGATCAAGTTGCCCCGAAAATTTCACCGCATGAGATTCTCGGTGTGGATCTAGTGAATATGTAAGATCAGGATAAATCTGACGGTTGTGCAAATGGCTAAGCAAGAAACAAAATGGAAACAAGGAAATCAACCGATCTAAAAGCTTTGATTGCACCAATCGAAGAAAGTGGATAATGAAGAAAGTGGCTGAAGAGGCTTTGATTGTACCAACCGAAACTGACCGGAAGAGATGATGAAGTATATGACAGAAAGCTGGTGTTAGTTGCGCTGAATATGTTTCCTGGATTTGATGGTTGCTGGATTGGAGTTAGGTTGTGGGTTGGGGTTCTACAGAGAAGAGATTTTAGTTTAGTTTTATTTTTTTAGGAAAATTATTGTTGGTTTTATGTTGCAAATGTAAGGTTTGGTTTTTAATGGAGTTTTGGCTTTTCTTGATTAGTGGGCGGTAATGGCGGTGGACATCGTTGCCATTCCTTTTTTTCGTTTAATAATATATTTTGGGCAAAATGAGTTATATATTGATAACATAGGCTGCGTGGTGAACGAAGAAGTTGCATGGTGCAGGAGGTGGGTTTGGTGGCGGTGGTGCTAACGGTGGACGGGTGTTGACGAAGAAGAATAAGGATGATGAATTGGTTGAAGGGCATTTTAGAAATTTGGAAAATATTTTAACATGAAAAATTAACAAAAAGACAGAAGAATAAAATAATACAAAAATAAAGAAAAAAAATATAATTTTTTAAAAATTTAAAGATAAAAGAGAAACTTCAGGAACATTTTAATAATTTTCTTTAATCTGTCATATATTTTAAATAAATATATGTTTATGTTTGATCAAATAATGTTTTTTTTTTTTCTTCCATAGTGATGGTTTAGGTACTTGAGTGTTTGATATAAGTATTTTTTGTTTATCCAAAAATATTGATTCATCAAAATACTGTCAGATTGCAAATTTTGATCTTAGTATGAAAATTTTTAGCTGAAACAAAATGGGTGAAGGACAAGAAATTTTATCCCAGGTATTAACTATTTATAGTGTTAGAAGTATCTATTAGGAATGTTTGTTGGTCCAAGTGTTTATATTTAGCCAATACAGACACAAGACGCGGGTGGTTTCCGAGGACATCATTTTCAGAGCATCTGTTCCTACTAGTTTCAAATTCTTCTGTTTTTTGCTCGTATGATCCCAATTTTTCTACTTTTTTCTTTATGGCTATTATGATAGAATGACAAACTGACTTGAGCTCTTTTTATGATCAATGTATTTACATTTCCTATTTCCCCTGATGATATAATTGTTACCAGAATAGATGGACTTTTCGAGAATTTCTACAACACCGAGGCTGCCGCTACTGTTCTCCAAGTGACAAGAGCTGGCTTAAGACCACAAGCAACAGCTGAAAAGCTTGCAACTTTGGCATGTAATCGGGCACTAGACAGGAACTGACAGTCACCTTTTGCTAGAGCTGCTTAAGATGCTGGGTTCCGCCAGTATGATGGTAAACTTGATGATACCACAATGATAGTGTCATTCATAACAAACTCTTAACAATTTGTGCTCTAGTCATGTCTTTTCTCTCTGCCGCTGCACAATAGTACTTCATGCTCCTCTATGTATTATTGGAGAACCTTGTAGGTTTTAGATGAATATATATATATATATAAATATAAGAATCTGTGTATCTGTTGATATTCCATTTTTAACAGTGAAGTTGTTATTGTCTCTAATGTAGTATTAAACTTGATGGTGATATGGTCAAAACCCATGTATTCATATTTACCAAAAAAAAAAAAAAAAAAGTTTATAGATAAGAAAGAAGAAACAAACTAGCATTCCAAAATTAATCATACATATGATGTCATTCAAAATTAAGCTTTTTTTTTTTCAAATTTTCATTTTTAATATATATATATTTATTCAAAATTAATAAATTTATTTATTTATATTAAGAAATTGAAAAAAGTGGACAAAATAATTATAAATAGTTGTTTAATTATATAACATATTAGGAGGGTAATTTATTTGTTTCAAAGGGGGCCAAAGATGATCTCCAAATAAAAAAAAATTCAATTATATATTGTCTTTTTTTCTTTTATTTCTTATATCTATAACATATATAAAAGTTAGATTTTCTAGTTTTTAAATTAGTTATACCTTCATATGCTTATTTTTATTTACAATTAGTGATTAATGTTAATTTTGTATTAATGTTGGTTATAATAAATTTATTAATATTAACCATAATTAATAATGTATAATAGATTTATTTTATTAAAACCATAATTGAATATTGTTATTAAAAAATTATATATCCGTGAACTGAACACATGCCTGGTATATATGTATTTTAAGTATTTTATCTATAAAATTTTCATTTCATTTTTTTTAAAAAAAAAATTATATTATAAGAAAGAGAAATTGTAGGAACAATATGGTATGAGAGGAGTTGCTTGCTAGTCCATGTGTTTTAGAAAAGAGAAAGAATAGTAATGGAAATTAGATAGAAAAAAGAAAAAAAATGAAAGAAAGTGAAAGTGAAGTGTATACAAAATCTAATCTCTTTCCCTTTTTCCACCAGTTTTTCCTTTCAGACAAAATAAAATAAAATAAAAAAATCTTTTTTTTTTTTAATAATTTCACAGTTTAATTTAACAATTTTTACATTTCTTCTTTCTTTATCTGCAATATCTTTATTGTATTCTCTCCCACTCACCTCAGCTTACCTCCATTCTTATACACTGTACTTTTCTTTTTATTATTATTGCTATTTGCTATTTTAATATAACTATTCTTTCTTTCTTTCTCTCTCTCTCTCCTTCAGCTTCCACAGTAAAACGCTTTCCCTTTCTCTCTCTTCTCTGTACTTGTGACAACTGGAAATCAGATAGATCATACAGTATTTGTTTTTCTTTTTGCTGGATTTTCTCTAACTTTCTCGCTACCCAAACAATCACATTTTTTTTCCAGCTCCAAAATCCCTGGAGTGGAGGTTTGATTTATATACTTTGCTCCGTCAGTATCTCCAGTTCATGAGCTGTCAGTTGATTTTAGTTCATCGCCTACAATTGAACTCACTGATCTTTATGGTTGTTAGAAGATTGGATTTGTTATGATATTGGATGAAAGGATTGTCTGTGCAAAGGTTCTGTTTTCTCGAAAATGATGAGTAGATTAAGATTTCTGTTGGTTTGTTCGTGATGTCCCGGACTGATAGAATGGCCGCGGATCTTAGTAGGACTGGGCCAATTGAAAGAGACATAGAGCAGGTATTTTTTTTTTCTTGCTTGCATTTGTGGTTGTTAGATGAGTTTTATGCTATTGTTGTTGATAAATTTTGAATATCTAAGTTGTATACTTTTATAGAATGTGTTTCAAATGCTAGTTTCACTGGTGGATGAGATACTGTGGGCAGTATTCTATGGGCTGAAGTTGATTAATATTGTTAGATTTGGGGGTTTTAATAATTTGTTTGTTTTAAGTATGAAATACTTGATGCAACTGAACTTCTGTTAAGTTCAGATTATTTTTCCCCTAGGGACTAGGGTTGCTATATGGATCATTGTTAGATGAGATTTCTTGTTTTGCCAACTCTATGCTCTTTTTTGAAAATGATTTGGTTCTAAATGGCTTAGTTAAAGTTATTTGTTGAATGACAGAATTACAAACTGATTATATAATTCAGTATCTGTTGTTTCATTCAGAGAACTATAACCATTTGTAATAGAATATCCAAAATATGTAATTGCAGGTGTCTGAGCGGTTTACATGAAGGGAATAAATAAACGTTGGTCATATTATTAAACTTATTTTCTGGAGGCAAATGTTACTCTAGACTTAAATGCAAAAGTGCATATACAATGAGAATATGATGGAAAATTAAAGGGATAGCAAATTAGGGAATGAGAAAGAACTTGCTGCAAGAGTTGCAACATTCTATTATGTAATTCTGTATTCTGGTTAGAAATTCACTGCTACATAACAATGTTTTGCATGTCTTACATAAGTTGAAGACGGAATGTTGACAGATAATATTTTTTACTTTCTTTATAAATTTATTTCATGACAATTTTTGTAGCCAACACTATTTTAGTTTGACACCCTCACACATTCCTGTGTTCTTTTCTCACGGTTTCAGTTTGTTGGAGCCTTATACCCTCACTTTCATTTCTAAAATCAGAATAATAAATGACATGGTAAATGATAAATCAATAAAATATCTGTTCACAGGTTATGCTAATTATTCTTAAAATGTTGGTTTCTAATCGACTCTGATACAGCAGATGTAATATTAAACATTTTCCATTGAATTATACAGTTTAGTAAAAAAGAAAAAAGAAAAAGAGCTAGGCATTATTTGATTATAAGACTTAGATATCTAGGCATGTTATTACAAATAATAATGGAAATAAAAGATAAAATGAATGATATATTGGTTCTCCCTGTTTCTTGGTAGCCAACATCCTGATGTTTTGCCTTAATCACTCATGTTTGTCATGGAATGCACTGTATCTGCCTGGAAAGTTATCATTCTGTTTTCCTCAATTGGAGTCTAGATCACTTAAATGAAATTTGTAGTTTGCTACATGGAGAAGGAAATGAGTTGGATGGTATATCTCCCATCAAGCACTGCAGTGTTACATATTTTTTAGATCCTGTCACTTTGTTTTATGGTGCTTTCAGTCTTTTCCCTTAGTGTCACAACAGTTCTGGAGCAACTTGAAGATAATGTGGTAATAAAGTACTTTAAAAAAATGAATATGATTTCATCAATTTATCTTTATTGATGTGCATGTGCCAGTTTTATGTTTTAGTATTTTAAACTAAATATTAATTTATCACCAGCAAAAGTGCTGAACATACTTAAGTTAGGTTTGAATGATCTTTACAACAGGCCATCACTGCTTTAAAGAAAGGGGCTTATTTGCTCAAGTATGGGAGAAGAGGAAAGCCGAAGTTTTGTCCTTTCCGTCTTTCCAATGTGAGTTTCCTCGAGTTTCCAAATTTTGATCATTAACATCACCACACTGACTCAAGAAGTGAACCTTTTTTATATATGTTAAACGATAATAAAAGTTGCAACTTTTATAAGATAATAACATTAGATATTTAAACATTTTAAGTCTATTTTCTGCAGCCCATTGTTAGTGAACAAGTGCTTCTTCTCAGTTCCCTGTTGTTTTACAAATTTATTTATGTGATTAGTTTTTTTTCTTTTCAGATGAAGCATGTGATTGGATTAGATATTAATTGATGTAATCCTCAGTGCCGTATTACATTCATTCTAATTGCCTGTTGGCTTGCTGTTCAATTGGACTCTTCCTATTTGAAGTTCTAAACCATAACTTTTTTTTTGCATTTAGGATGAATCAGTTTTGATATGGTTCTCAGGGAAAGAGGAGAAACATCTTAGACTAAGCCATGTATCTAGAATCATATCAGGGCAGCGCACAGTAAGTATCTTACTATATATATATATATATATATATATATATATATTGACAAACTGTAGAAGTTATATTGAGTTAAATTTACATTGCCAACGTACTGTAGTTACTAGTCACTCATCTATGATGCATTATATGTTTTTACATGCTAAAATGTTATCTCCTTTGAATCTCATTTATGGCACTGGTAGTATAACATTATTAGCCGGTTTATGGGGCTGAGATGTATGGTCATATTGATGAGTAAATATCAAATTTTAATTAGGTGCAGATTATCTGAGATTTTATGGAAGTAGCTAACTTTGTCAAACTGATAATAACTTACAATTTATAATGTTTGGCCACTGATCACTTCGTACAATGGTTATGTTTATTTTTATTTTGAGGAAAAACAATGGTTAAATTTGTTTTCCTCATAAAACAAAAACAAAACTAATTAATTCTAGAACCTTGCATTCTTTCACATATTTTGACCATGGTGAATTATGACTCTAGTTAAATTGTTTTAGGCTTAATGACAACAGCTTGTTGGTAGCAGTGGACCAACTTGTTGGATCTGCTTTATGAACCCTTTTATGGCTAAGTCTCCAGTAATATCCTAACTTGAACTATGGTTCCCTAAAGTAGTAATTTATCTCGCTTATAAGGTCTCCATAGTTTAGACTTGCAGCAATGGTAGAATTGTCTGTGTGACAAGAAGGTCATGGGTTCAAGTCATGGAAACAGCCTCTTGCAGAAATATAGGGTAAGGCAGTGTAAACTTGATCCAAAGAGGCCCCACCTCCCTCAGGCCCGCACATAGGGGGAGCTTTGTCCACTGGGCTGTCCTTTTTTCCTTTTATAAGATCTCCATAGTTTATCATTATTTGACTAATGAAAGATATGAATGTGTTTTGGTCCTCAAGTTTAAGTTTGTGGTCATCTTCCTTGTTGAATTCCTAGTTAGTCCACTGCTACCAAAGAAACTCTTTGAGTTGAGATTACACATTTGAATATAGGGACAACCACTTCTTAAATTCTTTTAGGGCAATGATAATTATATGATATTGTGTGACAGCATTTGCTTTTGTTATATAAGGTTCAATGCTTATTTCCCTTTGGTGCTGTACATTGTCTGCTTCAGTTCTTTAAATGTGTACTAATCAAAATTGGCCCTTATATTTCCAGCCAATCTTTCAAAGGTATCCACGACCTGAGAAGGAATACCAGTCTTTTTCCCTTATATATAATGACAGATCACTGGATTTGGTAAGAATGTCTTTCTGGCTATTCCTTTCAATTAAATCCCTCTTTCTGGCTTGCAATTGTTTTTTGAATCTGTGTATTTTGTACGTCTGCATTTAATTTTTTGTCATTATAATTTTTCCTACTGTGGGTTTTGCTCTTGCACAGCTGCAGTTTATGAACTACTATTGTAGCTTTTATCTTTCAGTGGTGAATGTGATTTAATGGTCTGATCTTTCTCTACCAGATTTGCAAAGATAAAGATGAAGCTGAGGTTTGGTTTAGTGGTTTGAAAGCATTAATTTCACGTTGTCATCATCGAAAATGGAGAACAGAATCAAGGAGTGATGGAATTCCATCTGGAGCAAATAGTCCTAGGACATATACTCGTAGAAGTTCTCCTCTGAATTCTCCATTTGGTAGCAATGATAGTTTGCAGAAGGTATGGCTCTCTTCCATATCTGTCTTCTTCCATTAAATTGGCCAATTTATCCCAAAATAAGGGCTTCTCTTTGCCTTAAATTCAGGATGGAGACCACCTTCGTCTTCATAGTCCATATGAAAGCCCCCCTAAAAGTGGTCTAGATAAGGCATTTTCAGATGTGATATTATATGCTGTTCCTCCCAAGGGTTTCTTCCCTTCAGATGCTAGTGCTTCTGTGCACTCTTTGTCATCTGGAGGCTCAGATAGCGTAGATGGTCATATGAAAGCAATGGCAATGGATGCTTTTAGAGTTAGCCTCTCCAGTGCTGTTAGCTCATCAAGTCAAGGTTCTGGTCATGATGATGGTGATGCCTTAGGAGATGTATTTATTTGGGGAGAAGGGACAGGGGACGGTGTCCTAGGTGGTGGAAATCATAGAGTCGGGACCGGTTTTGGTGCAAAGATGGACTCTTTATTGCCTAAAGCCTTAGAATCCACTGTAGTACTTGATGTCCAGAACATTGCCTGTGGTGGACGACATGCTGCTTTAGTTACTAAGCAAGGAGAGATTTTCTCCTGGGGGGAGGAATCAGGAGGCAGGCTGGGACATGGTGTAGACGCTGATGTTTTACATCCAAAGCTTATTGATGCTCTCAGCAATATAAACATTGAACTTGTGGCATGTGGAGAGTACCACACATGTGCTGTAACACTTTCTGGTGACTTGTACACATGGGGTGATGGCACTTACAATTTTGGTCTTCTTGGACACGGAAATGAAGTGAGCCATTGGGTTCCAAAAAGAGTAAATGGACCCTTAGAGGGCATACATGTTTCATATATCTCTTGTGGGCCCTGGCATACAGCGGTTGTAACTTCTGCTGGGCAATTGTTTACTTTTGGTGATGGCACATTTGGTGTGTTGGGCCATGGAGATCGGAGAAGTGTTTCACTACCAAGAGAAGTGGAATCTCTTAAAGGTCTCCGTACAGTACGGGCAGCCTGTGGTGTTTGGCACACTGCTGCAGTTGTGGAAGTTATGGTTGGAAATTCTAGTTCTAGCAACTGTTCTTCAGGAAAGCTGTTTACATGGGGTGATGGAGATAAAGGTCGACTTGGCCATGGTGACAAGGAAGCAAAACTAGTGCCTACTTGTGTTGCTGCTCTTGTTGAACCCAACTTTTGCCAAGTTGCTTGTGGACATAGTCTTACAGTTGCACTTACAACCTCTGGCCAGGTGTACACAATGGGCAGCCCTGTATATGGCCAGCTAGGAAACTCCCATGCCGATGGAAAGCTGCCTGCCCGTGTTGAAGGAAAGTTATCCAAGAGTTTTGTTGAGGAGATTTCTTGTGGTGCTTATCATGTTGCAGTTTTAACTTCAAAAACTGAAGTTTATACGTGGGGTAAGGGAGCAAATGGACGATTAGGCCATGGGGACACTGATGATAGAAATTTCCCTTCATTGGTGGAAGCCTTGAAAGACAAACAAGTAAAAAGTGTTGCTTGTGGCACTAATTTTACTGCAGCTATCTGCCTTCATAAGTGGGTTTCTGGCATTGATCAATCTATGTGCTCTGGCTGCCGCCTTCCCTTCAATTTCAAAAGAAAACGTCACAACTGTTATAATTGTGGACTAGTTTTTTGTCATTCATGCAGCAGCAAAAAGTCTCTTAAGGCTTCCATGGCACCAAATCCCAACAAACCTTATCGCGTTTGTGATAATTGCTTTAGTAAACTTAGAAAATCCATGGAAACAGATGCTTCTTCTCAGTCTTCCATAAGCAGGAGAGGTGGTGTCAGTCATGGGTTTAATGATTTCATTGATAAAGATGATAAGTTAGACTCCAGATCTCACGCACAGCTTGCCAGATTTTCATCAAGGGAATCCTTGAAGCAAGCAGAAAATCGATCTAAGAGAAACAAGAAACTAGAATTTAATAGTACTCGTGTTTCCCCTGTTCCTAATGGAGGTTCCCAATGGGGAGGACTTAATATTTCTAAATCTTTTAATCCAATGTTTGGTTCATCCAAAAAGTTTTTCTCAGCTTCTGTCCCTGGATCACGAATTGTTTCACGGGCAACTTCTCCAATATCGAGACGACCTAGTCCTCCTCGCTCAACAACACCAACCCCAACCCTGGGTGGACTAACCTCACCAAAAATAGTAGTAGATGATGCTAAAAGAACAAATGAGAACCTCAGCCAAGAGGTTGTTAAATTGAGAGCACAGGTATGCACTGTGTTTCCTTCCTTTCAATCAACTGTCTGTATAATTCAATCAATTATTGGCATTTTTCTGTTCCTTTCACCCCTAGTCGATACTGGTTCGTCATGTAAATTATTTGAGAGGATGGAGGAAGTAAGGAGATTGCCAATAACCAATTATCACATGCATGCTTGTATGGTATATACATTTGAAACTTACCATGGGTCAGAATTTACAGAATCCAAAATAGGATGAACCCTGCACACATTTCCATTGTTTTGGAATACAAAACATGTGAGGAGTGACACCACTTGTTGAATTTTCTATAGTCTTGCATTACTTGGTCTGGGCTTTATTGTTTTATTGGAAGTTACTCATTGACATCAGTATTTTCCAAATTAAGAGATAACCTAAGGGTTTTCCATATTTTAATTTCTTTCATTTATCAATAATATGATAATTTCTGTTGGAATGGTGAAAATTCTTATCTCGGCAATCTTTTTTCTTTGGTATCAAATGTCAAATGTTTGTTCACATGAGCTATGTGCTAGGTATATCATATAAATTATATTTGATGTTAAGCTTTTTATCTATCTTTTGTGTGAATTTGTTATATATATATATATATATATATATATATATATATATATATATATATATATATATATATATATATATATAGAGAGAGAGAGAGAGAGAGAGAGAGAGAGAGAGGGAATCAAAGGATACATTATTTAAATCAAGAACTAAATCTACCTGCTGGAGTGTCAAGTTTTTAACAATATGATCCTTTCCGCATCTCATTTTATGAGTTGATAGAGCAAGCGTCAAGTCTAGGATACTACAACCCATCAGCTTAGCGGCATTAGTTATGGCTACAACACAAAATTCAAGATAATAGTAAAATTAGAATTATTTCAGCGAAAGCTGCAAAACATATTGTTATCATGTTTCATAAACATATGTCATAAAATTTACTTGTGTATCCATTATGAATGTCTAATTGCAGTATTTATATGCACTATACTCTGTAACTCTGCCTATAATGGATGGTCATTCAATGCAAATAAAAGCTTAATCCATCTTGCAGTAATTACTATTTCACCATCAGAATTTTAAGATGTGATTACCCATATGATTAAATTAAGCTCAATCAAACAGCCATCAGAAATTTTAGGGGCTAAGTTCATCAAGGTCCATTTCCAGAAAAACATAAACTATACTGAGAAAAACTACATCCTACAAGTTTCCAGGAAGGTAAGTGCAACAAATTCACTGCACAATTGCTTGAGTTTGTTCATGACAATAAGAAAATAGTTGCAGTAGGAAGTATTAATATCTGACAGGAATAAAGAACCAAAAAAATAGCAGAGACAACATTCGTTAAGAGAAACACCATCTGAAGCAGATCAGTATGGATGTACCTTCATCAGCCAAAACATTCACATGATTTTCATTGTCGATTACTTGAAATGATATGTTTCCAAGCCATAATATTGCAGCAAGCATTGCAAATATCTGCTCTTGATCAGCCTTGCAAATTTGAACAATGTCCAAGGCTTCCTGGAGAGAGAGGAAATAATCCATCAAATACAGAAAAAATGTATCACCTTAGGGAACGAAACAGAAAAAAAGGGATTTAATATTTAAAAAGCAATGATTAAGACTTGGGGTTCATATGGAATTTAACTTAGAACTTCCTTCGAACCTGCATTTTGCTTTTTTGCAATCTTTATCCCTTTTATTTTCCTGTATTAGCAAACCATGGGTCGGGAAAAAGGTAGAAAATTTAGCTTTTCCCAAACCATGGTTTCAAATACTGAAAATACAATTTTCCAAATGCAACTGCATTTCCAAACATACACTTAATTCTGTGACTTACCGTAAGGTTACTAAATTTCTGGGCATCATCGACACCATCAATTACCAAGCACTCACTCTGGTTAAGATAGTTGTACTCACTGGCAAGTTTAAGATTCAATCTCTCTGCGAAGGAGGCAAAAATTTAGAAGTGGGACTACCATATAGAACTAAAACATAAAAATGAATGCAGACAGCCTTGAATTCAAACACATAAGTTTATGATAAATCAATGATAGAAAAGATATACACACATAAAATGCACATAATGAGCGGATTGATCAGAAAAGGAAAATTTAATATGTCAAGATAGTTGAAATTATTGGAGCATCAAGAAGAATCCATGGAGTATTTGGGTAACACACTCTCACGATCTACAGAAGCAGCAGAAATTCATTCTACAGCGTCTCAGCAACATTATACCAACACTGCTAACTATTTCTTTTTCAGGAAAACATAGACATATCAGCCTAAGACCCTAATAATGAAAAGCTTTTGAGCGTCTTTTGTGTGATAACTTGTGAAAATATTACCTTTAAGAATTGAAGGAGCACCAGCACAAAGTTGATAAAACACATGGTAGGACCTTTCCCCCTTGGCCAGCTGAGCTACTCTTGACTGTTTAAAGGAGAAAGAAAAAGTTCAAGAGCTACTCTTGACAATTTAAATACCAAAAACTAGAATCCAGGGAAACAATTACCTTTTCTAGCAAGACTTTGGTCAATCATAGAAGAATTAACAATTGCACATGTACAACATTTGAAAAGCAAGTTGTAAGTTGTCATATAGACATCGTAAGAAATGAGCACATACAAAAGAAAGTTACTCAAACATGCTTACAAGTTTGTATTTTGGAACCACATATCTTCCCTAATGAGCAGAAATGAATTTCAATCAGCTTTCCCTGCAACAGTAGGTAAAAAGTACAGAGGATAATATATAAGTTACAGGTACCAAGTTAATTTAGCTGAGAAGTGCAGAAAAGTAAAAGTAACTTACAAATCGACTTGAGTTATCATTTCTAGATGTTTTTGCATTCCCGAATGCTTCAAGTACATTGTTCATCTGAAGAATTTCAAGCTCTATGCCACTAGTGCCACCACCAAGAGCAGCCAAGTATTGCATCGCATGTTTTGCTGCCTCAGTTTTCCCAGCTCCACTTTCACCACTGTATGTAGGAAAAAGTACAAATGTTAAAGATGTCTTTACTCAAGGAAAGAAGAAAATGAACAAAAACCAAGAAAAAGAAGAGGAGAAACTCTGAACTACTGGACAACAAAAAAGAAAACTAACCTTATAATTATTGATTGATTTTTTTCATCTGCAGCATAAACACAGGAAAAGAAAAACAGAAAAGAAGGGTCTCAGAAATAATTCTAACTCAACTGCATAAGAAAAACATAAACAAAGGATTCATTCACCTCTCATCATCTCACTGTAAGCAGTGTCAGCTATAGCATAAACATGAGGGCTGTCCGTAAGCTTTTGTCTGTAAGCTTTGACAATTTCATCACCATAAAATGGGGCAGCTTTGAAGGGATTTATGGCTATCAAAATTGGCCCAGCTTTACTCTGTGGAATAAACACAAACACCAACAAAATAGGAGTTGGAATAAGACATATATCTTGCAAACAATTACTGGTATAGACCATAGGTTTCCGTTTCACTTACATAAATCCTATCCTGAGAGTAACGGTGCTTTAAATTGTACAAAACTGATGGCTCATTCAAATAACTAAGCTTTATAAGATCATCTACACCCTCAAGGATATCTGGGTTTGCAGGCAAGAGCTCTGATGTGGAAACCTTTAGAAGCTACAGAAATAAAAGGACATTATTTACAGGTAAAACTGATCAAAATAATCAACTGAAAGATGTTCATGACTAACAGAGTTAAAAAAAAATTATGAACTCACATTGCCGCCTGAAAGTGAAACAACAGCTTCATCCCCTGATGTTGAATTTATAATCCCTTCACTCCATCGCCTGCTTGAGAGCTGACACCAAACCCGAAGTTTCTGGAGGAAAGAAAGTTCAATCCCATAATAAATACAATTTCAATTTGAACCAACTTAAACCAAGTAAAGATACCAATTTACAGTAGCAAAAATAGTCAGAAACATTAACTAGTAAAACTACTATCATGCAGTATGGGAAAAAATGAAGAAGAAACTAGCCCAGGAACCATTATTGAAAATGAAACCTAACCCCTCTAAACATTTTGGCAATATTTCACACCAAAATTAACAGTATGTCAACTAATAATTACTCACAAATAATGTAACTTTCTAAAATGTATCACTGATGCACTCATCCTCACATGCCCATCTTAATTATTTTCAAGTTATGTTACTAGTGAGTATGATATAAAAAGTAGTGTAATGTTTCCATGCCTGATATCTTCTCTTCTATATTTAGTAACATATGATCATGCAAACAGACCGGAAAGTCCAACTTTTAAAGTTTCAACTTTAGTCCAAAATCCAAAAATGCAAATAAGAAAAGCAGAGAAGCGAAATCTTCTGTCTAGGTACTTCAACAACCTAAGCTAATAAAACAGGACAATCTGCTCCCACAATTATTAGAAACAATAGAAATTTAAGTAGATCTAGAGGAAGAGAACAAAACAGCAAAAAATTATATTGGCATTTTTATATCTGACTTACCTTTTTAATAAAATAACCAATGTTGTCCTCCCATTCTGGCTGTTCTGCCTTTGGCTTTGAATTAAGAACAAGCTGTTTCGCTGGCTCATTCTTCTCTTCAGCATAAGGATTTGAATCCACACCAATCTGATCTCCCCTCATCTTCTTACTTCCAAAACTTCCTGACCTGTACCCTAATTGCTTCTCTTTTCTCTTTGCATCCTCATTCCCATTGGGAGTCTCACTTTCCACCTTGCTTTCTATTTGGCCATTTTCACAAACCTGGAAGTTGGTAGGCAGTGAATGTCGGGCAGAGGGAAGTCGTGCCCTTGAAGTGGGCCGAGCTGGCAAAGCAGGCGGGAGTTCTTTAGACCTCTCTGCTGCCTCATCTCGCCGCCGCAGCGAGTCCAGCATCTCCTCCAATGAGCTTCTAGTCAGGGATGCAGGTGATGCTGATAACATCATTTTGATTGCAGTTCTTCCCAATTACAAAACCCTGATACAAAGAACATCCAAAAGATATAAGCTCCCGAATAATAATTCTAATTCCAGAAACAAAGTACTTTGATAAACTGAGTATTATTCACAGATAAATGGAGAGCTCGCAATATGTAATTGGGATGAAAAAGTCAAAAACTTTACAGTAACAAACTTCTCTCAATACCTCAAGGACTAAGATATAAAGAAGGAAGCTTCAAAAGCTCCAGACACAAATTCCACAATCAAATAGTTGACAGAAACTCGAAATTAGGTTTTGCAAATGCGGAAATGTGAGGAAAAACAGAGAGAGGAAGAAAACCCTCGTTGAAATCGAAAGAAAACCTGGTTTAGGAAAGTTGTAAAGATTGAGTTTTTAATAGTTGATCCCTGTATTCAAATAAAGCAAATTAGGTGTTCTAAAAAACCCTAAAATGAAATCAAACCACCAACACAACAAACTATACTTACAAATTCATAACGAAAAACTCAAAAAACAAAAAACCTGTATCTCAAAAATACGCCACCTTCCGTCCAAAAAAAAAAAACTAATCCAGATAAAAATTAGAGAATTCTAACGGCTAGAAATGTAAGAAACGGTTATGAAAATGCAGGAAATGTTATAGTAGTTGTTTCTGTTCTCGCGTAACAGCGAAAACAAAAAACAAAAACAAGCTTCATTTGCTAAAATGAAGTGTTTAAGGATTTGGTTTAAGGTTTGTTAATAACAATAACAACAACGAAGAGAGAGTAAAAAAGCAAGGTTAAGTTTTTTTTTTTTTTTCTGTTTTTGAGAAACAATTTTCCTTTTTGGGTTTTTCGATTCAGCTTTTGTTATTGTTTGTTGTTGTTATTTTGCTTTTGCAGAAATTCAAATTTTTCTGGTTAGGTGGTGAGTTGGCGTGTTCGTTTCTTGTAAAACGGTCTAGATCTGATTATTTTTAAAATATACTATTAAATTAAATTCTTATTCCTAAAATAAAATAAAATTGCTTGGGAAGAAGACGAGTAATGGAAGCCTGTAAAAGAGCTTAAGAGAAACGTTGAGTTGCTAATTAGGAAAGTTTATGTTAATTGGATTATTTAATTATTATTGCGAACATAAATAAATGTGCTAATTTTGAAATTTTTATTTTATTCCCTTAAATGCCCCTCCGTGTTTTTCTATATATCTGGATTTGTATTTTAGGAGACATATTACCATTTATACCCCATCAAGATTTTTTTATTTGAAAATTGACCTACAATTCTTATAATTTCTTGCAAACTCGTCTAATTTCTAATCAAAATTTAGCTTCAACATTAATAGAAATGTTACACAACGCAATAACATGAATATTTATTTGAAAAAAAAAAATAGGAAATTGGATATTATGACATAACCATATATGGAATTTGATTTCTTCTGAAAATAAATAAAAATAAAAATTGGGATAACCCATAATCAATGGTTAAAGCTAAACATACAACTTAATAATTATATACTTCACTTTTGACCACATCATTATTTCTATATAAGCTATGGTGTTCCTATTAGTAATAGTAATTATTTCTTAAAAAAAAAAAACTAGTCATTATGAAATTCACGTACTTATTCTTAAAAAAAATTATGTAATTCACGTAGTCATAAGGTGTAGCATGTGCTATATACTTACTACACTTTAAAGCTATTAATTAATACTACTTGTTTACAATGGTTAATTGGTTATAATTAACTCCATTTTATTTGTACTTCTTAACAACAAAAAAAAAAAAGTAGCCTTTTTAATCAATGCTAAAAAAATACAATTTATTATCCATATTCATATTTAGTGAAAAAAATAAATCATGTATGTCTATAGAAGATGAAGGTACAAACGAAAATTTTGCAAATATATTAAGTGTGATAACGTAAATAAATAATAGAAAAAAGATTTTATTTATTATTATTATTATTACGTTATATGTATTATTGTAAGACAATAAAATAATGTATAATTAGAAGTTAAGAGATTAACTTAATGGTTAATGTGTTATGTTGTGATTTATTGATTATAAATTTGAATCTCCGCTAAAAAATGATAATAGGAGAGGGTCATCTTTATTGTATGACTTATAGGTTAAATTTCTCCATTAATTTTTTTTTTTAAAAAATACAATTAATTTTCTGTAGAAAAAGAAAATACTAGAACTTTCAAGTAAATATAATATAATATATGAACAAAATTCAATGGAATTTTTCTTAAGGAATCAATGAAATTAAACAAACACAATACGACATCAAGACAATAATTTAATCAATACTCTAACATAAGCTAAAATATACATTAAATACGAAATAATTAAATTTATTAGATTACTCAACCTATAAAATCATCAAAGGACCATCTTTTGTCTTTTTTATTGCACTATTTCTCGAATTGAAATAACACATAATAAACATTGAAGTTCCTTTTAAAAAAAAAAATAATCTTAGTTAATTACAATTAATCAAATTACCTTTTACACTAAGTATCTTAAAATTAATCCATGTAGGTAAAACTACCACCTACCATTTAACCTAAGCAGTATAGAGGTTGACTTTTTTTTTAATCTTTTACAATTAAATACATATAAGGGTAATTAATAAAAGTTGATTTACATGATTACTGTATGACTAATTACCATATGGGTCCATACAATTTTTTTTGTTGGCAAATATGGGTCCATACATTACCAAGAAGGCAATAACCAGAAGCAATTTCTGTTTTATGGACCATATTGCACAGTGAAATTTATTGTGGTCCTTTTTTTTTCTAGCTAATTCTCAATAATTAGAGCTGTTTTCATTACCAGAAATGGTATAGTTGTGAATACAAAGGAAAAGATGGGTATATTTCTGTCATTTTATTATATATGAATTAATTTAAACAAAAAGAAAATGTGGCTTTTAGTGGTTGGAGGCAAACATGCCAAAAGAATAGGAAGTTTATGCTCTTTAGTATTTGGACCGTTTATAAGATATTATTATATATAATTTGAATTAAATTATGATGAAATGAAAGAGTTATACATTATAATTGATAAGATACTTAGTAGGTCTTTATTTTTGTAACTTGATTGTGACATTACATTGCATATGGAGGGAAGTTTGAATTACTTGAAAATAAATTGTCAATATTGCCCTCAATTAGTTATATTTTTTTGGTTGGTATGAAAATGTTTTTTCTTTTAGCAAAAAGTCAAAATTAAAAAGTATATGATTTTTTTTCTCCATAAAAGTCATTGCATCTGTTAAGGGGGCGTGTTGGTGGAAATAAAAAATTAAATTATCATGCAACATAAATACTAGAATAGGATGCAACATGTTTCTTTAATTAAATTATATTAGCTGAATTTTACATCATTTATTGTTTTTAATTAAATTGATAAAATGCTAAAAATAGGTGGTCATTATACTTTTCACGAAAATAATAAGATGTGAAAGTTTTAAGTTTGATTCATGTCAAATTTACTATATATATAATATGACCTTTTTATTTTAGTAACGCTAATATAGAAATAAAATAAAAATATTAGGATAATAAAAAAATTTAATTGGTTAAATAAAAACAATTTTATAATCTGTATTTTTTTTTTTTTAATTTAGTGTAGAGATTTAATTCATGGTCACACAATAGGAATGGTTCTCTTCTCTCAACACGTTCGGATATAAATTCGAATTCATAACCAACAGATTAGTACATAACACACTAAGTATTAGATTAAGTTCTCAACTTATAATATGTATTTTTTAAGTTATAATTTAAAATTTAAATTGTAAGAAACACTTTGAAAGTGTTTGCCATTGTTTATAAACTGAATTATAAGTATTTTTTGAAATTATAAATTGTAATAAGTGTAATGAATGAAATGTGGGTGCAAAGAAACGAATATAAAATACAATGCAGGGACTTTACTAAATGAATGAATGTAAGATTTTTTTTATATATAAAATGCATGGATTTAGAAATATAATTAGTATTATTAATTTTATCATTAATAAAAATTGTGGAATAGATGAAATTTATATGTAAGTTTTCTCTCCTCTGAAATGAGAAATTTAAAGTATCATGAAATCCATAAATTTGATGGATTATTGTAATTTTCTGGAGAATAAAAAAGTTTTTCATTAATTGAAATCTATGGATCTAAATTAGGTAGATGAAGGGCACAGAGGTAAAATGGAAAGAAAAGACATCACATCAAGATTTATTAAGATAAGTTTAGGGGGATTAATGATAACGGTAACGTGGCCCCCGCTAAATTAGGGAGTGGAAAAAGGCAAAGGCTAAAATTAAATTGCAAAGCTAAAAAATTGTGGTGGATAAGTCAACACCCATTTCAACCCAGCATCGCATTGTCCACCTAATCCTTAAAAGAATGTTGGCCTCTATTATTATTATTTTAGTTTTATTCCTATTCAATTCATCTTCAACCAAAAATTTCTGTTTCTCACAATATTACAGTCCCATAGTTGAAATTGATTTGCTCCTTTCAATTTCAGAAAATAGTTACATTTTATATTTTATTATATGACTAATTAATTTATAAAACCAAACAATATGTGAATTTTATTTTAATTTTGATAGTTTTAAAATTTGAACAATTTTAAGTAGATTACAAACTGTTATACCCTTCAATTATTTGTTTGTTGCATAAAAATTATAATATATGTATTGAAATGAAACCAACATTAGTGAGGTCCATGTCATAGACAAGTACTAAGATGAAAAATGAGCAAAGATAACTATTTTTCCTTTTAGAAACAGCAAAGATAGTAAGATATGTTTAGGTTAAAAAAAAAAAAAAAGATACAGTAATTATTTAATACGACATGTCGTCCAAGCGTTTAGCGGGGTAGCAATTAGCGGAGACAATGGCGGTGAAATATTATCATACATACTCCTATCCTCAATGCTAGATGATGGGTAACTCCCCACGTCCTTGGAAATAGGTAAGTTTGAAGTTTACGTTAAGGGGTGCAGTTATCTAGTTATAGTGTTTATCCTTCCATCATTTTTCCGGTAGTCAATGAATAAAAATTGTAGTCAAATTTGAAATCTATATTTTGTTCACTAACTTATCAAAATGCTGATAAAAATTTCAACTTCCTTTATCATTTCATCAAAATATGTGTTCGAACATAAGAATGAATAAAGTACTGAATGAGTAGTAACACAAAAATATAGTAAATTTCAACATAGTTAGTTGGTTAAATATCGAGTATAAAAATGAACATATTGATTCAAAAAAGTCAGTCACAAAAGTTTATAGATTAGAATTAAGTTCAATATTAGTTTGACACACGTATAAGTGTGTATTTGTTACAAGATTTTAAATTTGAGGTACATGATTGAATATTTGGAAACTTTAAACATCTGTTCCGTAAATTGATAAAAATTCAAGTGTGGTTTCATGTATTTTGGCTTATAACTAAATAATACTAGTTGAAAGACAAAAGAAAAAAGAAGGGGGCCAATCAAATTATCCTCTTTTCACCTTTAGTTAGTTCATAATTCCTTTCCTCAATCAACTAAAGTTGATCAGCTTCAATCTGCTAGATTGAGAAATTAAAATCCAGTGTTGGGGTTTGTTTGGCCCATAGAAATCAAGTGAAAGGTCAATAGCTCACTTACCTAGCTTCCTCTAGATCACCAACTTGTGTCTCAAAGAGGGTGTAAACTTCATAGGAATCCTCCTAAAAAGTTTTTGTCCACAATATTTAAAAATTTTCTTTCCTTTTCCAAGTGTTTTTATAATTTTACTTTAAGTACAAGGTGGGAATATCATTATTAGAGTAAAAAGAGTGGTATAAAAAATTACATTCTCAACTTGACTCGGAATGAGTTACCGTGTAGTGCAGAACGATATATAAATCAATATACAAACTGATTATTATCGATCACATGTAGTGCAGACCGATATACAAATCAATACACAAAACTAACTATTTCCAATCAGTATATTGTCTTGAATTATTAAACCAAAGACAAAATAATCATCCTATGAAGAACTATTGAGCTCATTAGCCACCACCTTTGAATACGTCTCAACTGTGATATGGTGCCAACCCCGTTCGTCTATCTAGCTTAGAACCTCATGAATAGCCCTAACTTCAGCTACTGTAGCATTAAAGAAAACATGCACTCCCTTTGCCATACTCACAACGAGAATAGTATTTTTTTATTATTCCATTTAAAAAATAATAATAATTTGAAAGTCTATTATATATTAAAAAATAAAATTTGATTAACCGAATATGTAATTTGGTAAGGAGTTTCTCTCGTTTAAATGAGATCGTAAATTCAAACACTCTTATAAGATCAAGTTTTTAATTTAGAAAATTATATTATTTTGATGATATATATTAAAATTAAAATTAAGATTTAATCATTTTATTTTTATGGAAAATAAATTTAACAGTTAAAAGTGGAACATGGAGTAAGATAAAACGAAACTCTAGCATCAATCCAATTATTACAACATGTTCAGGTATTCGTTAATAATTATCATTAATTTATCATGTATGGTCTCATGTCTGCGTACGTCTAATTTTACTCTCATCCCTAAGATTAGAAGGGTTTATACAATAGATTACTATCTTCAAAGTTTATAAGGTTATAATGGAGATTGGGATAAGTTAGTATATAGCAAATTTTAATGTTTGATATGAAGTAAATAGCATTTACTTTTAAAATTAAATAAATAGCATGTATTTTTTATATCCAAAAATACCCTTCTATTCTTAAAATAGTAAATTAATTAATCAAAATAAATTTAAAAAATTGAATAAATAAATAAATAAAAAACAAGTTACATCTTCAGTCGGAGAAGACCACCGCCGCTAAATCCACCAAATGCATCAAATCGACAATCTAAGGGTAGTAGGTCAAAAGGTCTCATGCTGGTGAGTTGTCCGATACTTTCAGATACGCTGTTAGACCACCAAAAGCTGATGAAATAAGCGACCAAAGTTTCTGAATTACCGCCACTAGAAAGCCATTTTCCACAACTTCCTGACGTGTTCCAATAACGAATCAGATGTTTCTTAGTTGGTTTTCAGTCGAAAAATATCTTACCAATGTGATACCAGCCGGTTGCCGTCGAGATATAGTAAGAAGAGCTTCGATTATTGAGGCGGCGGCAGTTACTCAAAGGGAAAGACGAGAAGAAGTGAGAAAGAAGATGAGTTTTTAAGAAATTTACAAAGTAATCCCTGAAGTATTTGTAACTTCTCAATAGGTCTTTTATGGACTAAAATGTGAAAAATTATATTGTTTAGGTCTTTAAATGCAAACTAAAGTGTATATACTATTTGGGTATGTAAAAATAAATTTTTAAACTGATTTATATACTGAAAGGAATGAAACTGTTAAATCTATACAAATTCATGGACAGACCAATAGAATAGAGTGAAAACTTCATCAAATGACAAGAATTCCCTTTCACACATTTGGAATTAACAACCATCTTCAACCTATAGCCAAGACCAAAACGAATTTTTTCACCTGCACAACCAACTTGTGATTCCAACATTAAATGATGCAAGTGGATATACCAAATCAAAGTTCTTGTCGAGAGCAATCAGAATTTGAAAATTCATTTCTACATCAGGTCATAAAAAACCGTCAAAGAATGCAATAAAATTTTTTGGGTCACATAAAGCATTCTTCATTTCCAGGCGAATGGCAATGATTCTGGTGTTAAACATCCCATCTTTGCCTGTAGATTTCAAATCGAAGTTCTCATCTAGAGCAATTAGAATTTGACTTTCAAAACTACAACCTATTATCAGAAACTGGTAAAGAATGTAATAAAACTTTTGAGTCACGCAACATACAATCCAAAGCATTCTCCATCACCAGCCGAACAATGATGATTCCGGTGCCAAAAGTCTCGTGTTCGCCTATAGCTTTCAAATCAAAGTTCTTATCAAGAGCTATAAGAATTTGGCCTTCATTTCTACATGTCATCAAAAATTGGCGAAGAATGCAATAAAAATTTTGGGTTACGTGACCCAAAGCATTCTCTATTTCCAGTCAAACGACGATCATTCCGGTGCCAAATGTCTTGTCTTTGCCTGTAGATTCAATTGGTGGCCTCATATTAGTTGTTCGATCATTGTAGCTACCTGAATCGGCATTGGTAGTTGGCGAAAATTGTGAACTTTGATTGTGTTTTCCATCGATTAGCAACAACGTCAGGTGATAGTGTGTTGACTTGTAGTCTCTGTTCATTTCAAGCTACGACGATGACAAAGGCTGGTTTCGATCAATGTTGGTTGTCCAACTTCTTTCAAGGGATAATTACAATTTAGTCCCTCTTTGATTTGCCAAAATTCAAGGACTACATTATAATTATCTTTTAAATGATTATCTCCAAAAATGTGTCATATGTATTTAGGTAATTGTATTAAAAAAATTAACTGCATCAATTACTTATTTATTAAAATGAACTCGCTCATTCTGAGCCATTTTAGCATCAATCAAAAATTAATTAATGACGTAGAACGAAAATTATAAATTTGATAAAGAACATGTGGACTTTGTTTAAAAATCGTTTGATTAGATAGAAAGAAGAACAAGAATGATAAATGATCTTGAAAGAAAGACAAAACCAAATTTTTATTAAATGATATAAAAAACATAGAATTATAGATGATTATAATAAGAATCATACCTCATTAGAATATTGAGTTAAATTTCTATTTATAAAAAACAATAAAGAAATATAAATTCTTAATCTAAATAGAAAAATAAATAGTCTAATACTTGACCAATAAAAAAATCAATCTATTATTCTAATTATAATATAATTTAATTAATATCTAATACTCAATACTATAAACACAAATATAAATATCCTAAAACTAACTAAAAAATCTAAACAGCAGTGAACAGCCTGTGAATAAACTCACAGGGGCTGTGAAACTTTTCTGCTAACTTTTTTCCCACAGAATCCACAGGGGCGTGGAAAAGTCACCTTCCCAATTTAGCTCCTGCATCAATTAGTCTTTGATAATTTCACATAAACTTGATGTAGTTAGAGTTATAAGTACTCATCATAGTTGTTGATTAGAGATAATAAATAGAATCTAGAAATACACGATTTAAGAAATTATAGAGGTAGGTTAGGTCATGGTTTTGAAGAATGGGACCAAAACAAAGGGTAGAAATATAGATTAGATGTAGTTAAGCCAATGCATGTGTAAATGTCATTAGATGCTCTTCTTTTTGTGGCATGTGCCAAGCCATACCCTTTTAATCATTCCACATCATCATTCTATCTATACACAAATTTCCTAAAACAAATACAATCTATTATTATCATCCTATGGTCCCATAAAATTAGTAACTGCCAGTGTCCAAATATTTTTGCTTCAATTGAGTGCTAACCAAGTTAAGGAATCTTCTTACCAAGTCTTTGGCCTCAAAATGTCCATTTTCGAAACCAATGAAACCTCAATTTGGGATATTTTAGGACTGAAGGCCAACCCATAAAAGAGAAACAGAGCCAGGTTAAACATTACCATTTAGAAGTTTAATGATGACCGAAGCATATTATTGAGGAGGCATTCAAAATATGAACAGAAAACAAAGTTTTAATTTTATGATATTGGGCCAGTTGACAGATCAATCATTATTAATTCACCTAACATCTCCCATTTACAAAAAATTAAATCCAGTTTGTTACAAATTAGGTGAAAACAGCTGCTTCTTCATGTTCTGCTCTGCTCATTAATCATACTAATCCCCATAATTAAACCACAAACATATTTTTATTTTATTTAATTATTTTACAAGATTATAAGATTTTATAATAAAAAATAAAATTTTCCCATTTCTCTAAATTACAATTTCTATTATTTTCTTCTTTACTGCATTTTGTTTGTTCTTTTGCTTTAAAACCTTTTCAGTTTTCACTTTTGTAAGCTGCATAAAAATCACCAAAAACAAAAAGAAACGACAGGCAAATGGAATAATACTTATTTGCATTATCTAAACTAATTAAATATCAACTAACATATTTCTTCAGTTCTTCTATTCTTCATGCTTGCCCTACTCTTCCTCTTCCTTTGTATATATATATGTGTAAAGCCAACAACTGATTATTCTGCTTGTATTAAGTTACATATAGTCCTGTTCAAGGTATAGGATTAGGATCAACTTAATTAGGCCTTTATACAAAAGCTGCACTAATAAATATAGTTTAGTTATAACCGATTAGAGTGTGACATGTTAGTCATCTTACATTTCACAAAAAAGTATATAATTTGAAAATCTCAAATTCGATTTCTGTCAATCTTATTATATTATATTAAGGAGGATTAGTGTACTCCTCTCTATCCAAATTATAGTTATATAAATTCTTCTCAGACAACTGGTTACAGCTAATATATCTAATTAGCACTTAAATAAGACAACATTACACAGTATGCCATTTTAACTTTACCCATTGTTTTCTGTAGTACCCTTTCTTGATACATGTATTATGAAAATCAAAATGGACCAGTGAGCCCATGTAGTTAGGTTTGGCTAAGGCCCACGGGTTGAACACAATTTGATCTACTTAACGTATATAGGGTTTTGCTTTCTTTGCCTAACCCCTGAATTATTAATTTCTAAGACCACACGAAATTAGAGCTTTTAGATATAAAATTTTGATAGAAAATAAATTTTTATTTAATTTTTTTTTTTTGAAAAAATAGACTCTAAAGGATAAAAATAGAATTTTTTTTTTTCTTTTTACAAGTATAGATTCTCTTAAGGACAAAAATAGACCTCCTAAATTATATTAAACTTAAAAAACAAACTCACTCTCATCTAAAGAGAATATTATACTATCGATGCTCTAATAGATTAGGAATTAATTTTAATTAACACAACATATTAAATAATTTAAAAAATTAACAATTAAATTTAAAAATTCAACAATTAAAATTAAGAAAAAAACGCATTAAAAATGTATTAAATTAAATTAATGGAAGAATGAATATTTTATACACCAAATAATTAAAAAAAATTAATTATAATATAAAATTGTTAAATAATACAATTAAATTTCTAAATTCTTCAAATAAAATTATTGTATTCAATAGATCTGATAATTTTTCTGAAATCTGCAAAATAAAATGTTTAAAGTATGTTAAACAAATGTTCTAAGGGATGCTTACAACTACTTTATTCAAGGTAAACTATTTGATTGAAATTATATTAATAATTTAATCAAATGATGTTCAGAATTAAAAAATTACAAGCAAAAACACCAAAAAATAAAAAAAAATTCAGAACATCAAAACAAGACTTAACTAATTAATCAAATAAACTCATAATTCAAAAATATAATTAATCAAATAAACTCATAATTCAAAACATATATATATATATATATTTTATAATTTTAAAAAAAAAAACTCAGTTCAATGATGTACCAGTCATGGTAACAGAATTTTTTTTTTAAAAAAACTTATTTTAAAACATATTCAAGTATTGTTAAAAATATGTTCAATCGCATATTAAAATCAGAATAACAAAAGTATTAATTTTAATTTTAAAGAATGCAAACCTGCAAAAAAATTTGCTAAAGTATCTTAAAAGAATGCTCAAATTATTTTAGAAAAATGTTGAAAGCATGTTTAAGAGCAATCCTAAAGGTTAAAAACTAGTAGTTTATGGCAGGCAGGCAGATAAGTAAGCAAGAGAAATAAATGGCTTAGGGATGGGCAGTTAAGATTAATAAAACATGAACAACTCCAAAAGCTCAATTAAGATTTGCCATGAAGCTGGAATTAATGGTTAGGCTAAGGGAATTCAAAATCCTCACTTCATATGCATGTCGAATGCTCTTAAATATTATTAATAATATCGCAATACATTTATGCATATATTTCTAATATTGCTATCAAATTCGTTTAATTTTTCTAATTATAAAAAAATATCGTACAAATTTAATTTTTATTAAATTAAATTTAATAATATTCATTTAAATTTAAATTTAATTCTTATCAAATTTGTTTAATATTATATTCCGCAAAATTTGAGTTAAAACTGTTGTTTTAATATTTAAAATTAAATATTAACAAATTAAATAACTGTACTTTCGCGCATTTGTAGATTGAGAAACTAGGGTAGTTTCACACTTCGACATTCTATCTCAAGCTCAACCTCAGTCAACCATGGCGAAGAACAGAAATAAGAAAAAACAAAATGGCGTCGTTTCAATGGACATCTCAGAGTCCAACGTCGTTCATGATCTTCCTCAAGGTACTTACCGGCGCCTTTCCGATTCTCTTTTTATATGTTCAATTCCTTTGCTCTTTTTATTATTGGCTTGAAGTTAACCATCAATTTCCTCCACAATTTCCAACTTCATAGAGTTTTCCTTTTTTCTTTTACGTATTTTTTTTTTATTTCAATTTTTGTTTTATTTTCATGCAGCGATGGATACTTCAGAGTCTGTCGCTCAAAAACCGGCTTCTGGGGTTACTACTAGGTCAGTGACGAAATCTCTATTACATATCTGTTCTCAGTTTCTGGTTCTGTATGTGATGAATATAGTAATTAAAGTAATTAAAATTCTTATTCGAACAGAATTTAGATTTCTTAAATATTGGGAAATTAATCAAACATTAGAAACAATCAAATTAGGAACAAAAAAGTTCTGATAATTATTGTAAGTTGTTAATTTTACAATCAATAATATTCTAACTTTCAATATTTTTGAGTTCTATCAGTATCCTATAGATTGTTTATGTATAGTTGTGCTTATGGTTATTTATATGTATTGCGAAAGAGTTGTTGAGCTATGGAGTTGCGGATTTGATATTTTGCATTGGATGCGTCACGGTTTATTATTTTATTAAGTTTTCTCTTCAAGTACTCTTTTTAATTTGGAGGGCCGTGGAGTTTGCTATATTGCAATGGCCAATGGTGGCGCTCGTGAAATGATTTCAGAGGGTAGAGACCATTTACTATGTTGACCAATGATTTTGATTTATGAACTACCTGTTAAAAAAAAAACACATCCGAATATGCAATGGAGCTAAACTGGTAGCAGGAAGAGTTGGTTCAAGCTCCTGTAAACAATCACGCACTAATTCTATGAATGAACAAGTCAAAGACCTAGTTTTGCTTTTAGATTTTATTGTGTCATATCGTTCCAAGTACCTCATATTTTTTATTGTGGGAGTGTATTAGTTGAATATTTGGATGTCACTTGCTCAGTCCTGAAATTAGTTAGAGAATCTGTAAAGTTTTAGGATACAGGCAAGGCAACTTCCAACCAGTGTGGTAAGCTAGGATAGAATTCTAAGGGTTTGAGAAGTGAAATCCAGGGATAAATAGAGAAGATAATAACAGAGAGAAGAGATAGGGAAGAGAGACGTAAAGTAGAGAGAGTCTTATTGGATCTGGAATTGGTTACAGGAAAACATACCATTCACACAGCTGCTGTCTAATATTCAGCTGCAATTATTGTTATTTCCCATTACTGCTTACAACAATTAACTACAGTGGTGGTAATCCAGTGTGACACCCTATTGACTTCATACAATAGACTCTCTATATTACTGATTGACTACCATCAATTCATTTCATATCACTGTGGTTGTGTTTTTTCTCGGGTAATCACACCATCTCGAGTGATGCTGAAGTATGTTAGAACTTTATAAGGCAGGGGCTTGTTTCAGAATCTTGCTACATTTGAAGGGTGATGATGGCTCATGTCAGTGGAAGGATATTGGAATACCAGATTCTTGTTTCCATTGAGGTTGCATACTATCCTGTAGTCCTAGGTCATCATGTTAGTGGGTGTAGTAGAAGGTTAGTTTCTTCTCTCTTTGTTGGGTTGGTCATGTGGAAGTTTTGGCAATTAGCTTAATGGATATGCTTCTATGGCCTCCGATAATAACGAACATTTTGAAAATCTTTTGAAATTTCAACCTTCAATTTGAATGTTTGGATTGCTATTCTTTGCATTATTAATTATTATCATGACATGTAGAAATGGGTAGGTGCCTGCATAGTGGAAGTGTCACCTCTGGTGTATGTTTGTGTGTTGCCCGCATAGTGGGAGTGTCATCTCCGGTGTATGTTTGTGTGTTGGGTAAGAATTTTACTTGGCAATTGTTCACCTGAAAACTTTACTTGAGGTATTTGTTTTGCCAATCAGCATGATCAAGCGGGTGTAAGTGACATAATGATTAATGATATTCAATTTGAATTTTTGCTTCATTTTTCGATTTCCCCCCTTGACCCTTTCATCTTCATTTGTGTGGAACAGAAAGGTGAAGGCAAGACCAATGAAAAGAGCAAAAAATGTTAGAAAGATGAAAGCCATAGCAAAAGCTATATCAAGAACCGAGCAGTCTGCTGAAAAAGTTACAAAGAATGAGAGCAAAACGGCAAGAACTCAATCTGCTAAGTTGCTGTATGATTGAATACTTAATGTAAAGTCTTGCTTTAACCTTTTTTTCTTTTTTTTTTTTTTTTTGGGTTTCAAATCTCTAAGTTTATGTCTACATATGCTCTGCAATATTCAGTGCAGTTCAACTATTTACTATATAGAATCCAATTAAGATTACTTTGAATCATTGCTTTATTTATAATTATAAAGTGGTTATATTGATAATTATTTGTAAAAAATATGGTATATGAATATTTAAAGTATTTTTTTTTGTTCAAAATATGATAATTTTTTTGGACAATCAGGTTCCTTGGGTAAGAAACCCCACTGGAATCATACAATAAGATCAAATTAAGATTTGGAGGGGGATTATGAATGGTATGAAGATCAATATCCATGAAATTGGTCAAGTGAGCAAGCCAATCCGTTGCCTTGTTTGATTCTGTGTAGGCATGTTTAATGCAAACTTCCCCTATCTCTAGCCATGATAGATGGTAGAGCTGAGCTGTTTATGTTAAAATTCCATTTTATTTTTTTGAAAATATTAAAATTCCATTAATCAATTTCAGCAAAAAAAAGAAAGAAAAAAACAAAGTCATGCTTACACACCTATCGGGTGTGCGGGGCGAGTTTTTTTATATGGGCCAAACCGTTCCATGTTGATCCCTAAAAATAGCAGGCCCAAAGGCGACTGCATCGAATTGCAGAGGCAGCACATCATTTTCAAGTATAATCTAATCTTTCTTATCCCGTGTTTTTGTTTTATCCTCTCCCTCTCTCCATATTTCAATTTAATTTTAAGCAACACATAATCAAGAATTCGATTAATTACATTGACTTTGCGTTGGATTCGTTAAACTCCGTTCAATTTACATATTCGGTAAGCTTTCTCTTCCTTAATTTTCGGTTTTGATTGTGTAATAGTCGGTGGATTTTGGTGGTTGTTCGATTCATGTTCTTCTTTTGATCCCAGCTGATTGATTGATTGTTAATTAGGACGGTAACGATTTGAATTTTGTGCCAAATTAGCAATTAATTTTATTTTTTCTTTGGTGATCTATATATAAAAATCTGAAAATTTTTCTATGTTACTTGGGTTTATACCATAAATCTATTACTTCAGAGTTCTGATTTTAATTTGACTAAGTAGATGTATCATTGATTTTTCTGAATTTTTCTTTAATGATGCTTGTCTACATACAGTCTAGATTAGAGTTTACGCATCCTCGCATGATTAAGGGTTGGGTTAGAAATTTGGCAATTTTGAAACATTATCTTGATGCGGGAATAATAAAGCTGGCTGTTTATGGTTTTCTTATTGACCAATGAGAATTTAATTATGAGTTTTGTTAATTTAGAAACTTTCTATGTATTAGAATCAGAATGAGTAATTATTAAGAATAAGCAAAAATTCCCAAAATAAGATATATGTATTTGTTTGCTCTTAAACATGCCACTAAATAAAACAGTGCGAAATCATTTTGGCTAGCAGCGGACTAGATATTTGGTGGTGGTGAAGTATTTGCTGGAATGGGCAGCACAATCAAAATTGATGAAGCTCACGAGCAAGCAGCGAAACAAGACCACAGGCAAAACAATGCCGGTGGAATCTTGATAAACTTGGCTAGATTTGCCGTCGATTCTACCTTCAACATCTCTCTCAAAGGCGTAAATGGTTCAAAGGAACTGTACAAAATTGTTCAGGAGAGATTGAAGAATGCACCCACTTCGCACTTCTTACACCACTGTCAGAAACCTGAACATGTTAAATTACTGGAAGGGATGCAAATAAAAGTTGAAGAAATGGAAGCTGCTTTTGCAGGGGAGAAGGAGTTGAATGAAGGAAACAAGAACTCCAATATTTTGGAACCTGAAAAGAAGAAAGTTTTCATTCGTTCTCGACTGTGAAATGGATTTAGTTGTAATGACTTAATGCTACAACTGTAATTGTATATTTCTTTGAATTTGTTGTTGCGGATAGTATCATACATATTTTTGCTTATTATTGTTCACACTACGAACTTTCTGTCACCATATTTTGAACTTGGTCATTCATACACTTTTTTTTTGGTTGAAATAAATGGAGAAAATTTGGAAGAGTACTCCAAATACAAAAGGATGAGAATCTAGCAAAAGAGTGAGCAGCGCCATTCGCATTCTGTCAATTCATCTAATATGGATATCTGGTCTAGCCTCTAACAATAACATTAAATTCAAAAAGATTGACAAAATGAGAATTCGCAGCACAAAATAAAACTTGACAATGAGTAAAAATAAACCCACTAGAAAGAAAATGCTATACCAAGAAGATCAATGATGACTGCAAAGCTAGAGCTTCCTACAACTCGCAGTATGACAAGATAAAGCTTGTAAAAACGTCCTTCGCCGTCTTCAATGACTACTACACATCCAGAAGCATCTTCTCTATGAAATAAGGCATCATCAAAAAAGGCTTGTAAACTCAAATCATCTAGATTGACAAATGATGGATAAAAAGGGAGCTCCACTACTGCTTGGACTTGCATTAGCAACACCATCATGTAAAATGGAGAAAGACCTCCAATCAATTTTACTTGCTGCAGTATGAATAATCTGGTTGGGTTTAACTTGTTTAGCAGCCCAACAAAGTCATTCATTGAACCCCATAATTAGCCAAATACGCTGCAGCTTCTGCGTTTTCTCGACCAAAACCACTCCATATCTGCATAAAAAATTCTGCAAAAGCAATATGAAACTGGTTAGACTTCAACAAGATTGTGCTCTAGGACAATGACATAGATCATGACCGCCACTCGCCACTTCCATTCAAAGAGCAAAAAAAAAAAAAAAAAACAAACAATTGCCATCCATCTCAATTCCTCTTCGCGATAAATTGAACATAGCAGAGCACATCCCTGTAAGTTCGCCACATGAAATCCCGAACCTTAGGTGCCACATTAAGAGCCCATATTCTTTTCCATAAATCTGGACTTGCAACATTATTACCAACCCCATCATTAATACACTCTCAACTCATTACTTTTTTTAACAATTATACTATAATTTATAGTTTTAGACAAAATTAAAACTTAAAAAATATTGTATTTTCTACTTTCTTAGATTTTCCCACTAATTAAACAAGAAAATAGGAATTATAAATTTTTCCCATAGTGAAGCCGTCGAGACTAGAGCACTAACGTCATCTATTCCATTGAAAGAACCAATGTTCACCATTCGTTCTATTCCCATCGTTTCTGGCGAAAGCAAGATCCAGTTTCTTCATGTTCGTTCCGTCCACCACACAGACAAGCCACCTGACTATTGTCCTCTCTCGTTCTGCACCACAACCAGAGCCATTGCCACTACATTATCTACTCCACCTTCGAACTTATAACTACATCTCAATATTATTTAATAATTAAAAAAATAAAACTCAAAATAAATGGAAGCAACATATTCACTTCAAGATATATCTTATGAAATTCAAAATCAAAAGTATAAGAATTCTCGTCCATATCTATAATCAAATTGCATACGTTCTCTATTTTTGTTTATTTATTTTAAGAAATTAAAACTCAAATTCTTTACAGATGAATTTTTAGAGATCATTTAATAGAAACAACTTAAAACTTAATATTATTTTTTATTTATTGCATATCGATCAACTATCAGCTTGAGAAAGTTGAATAAATCTGCAAATTTCAATGATCTATTCTCACTTTCTAAAGTTATTGGATTGAGTTTGGTTTTAGCTTCCCAAAAATTGAATGAAAACAAAAAAAAAAAAAAAACATTATGGAATATTCTTCTTCCTCCTCTTTCAAATTGGTCGTCGCTTCCTTTTCCACCTCTTACTTCTTCTTCCTCGTCCTTCTCCTCATCTTCTTTTTTATTTTTTGTTAGATTTCCATTTTTGTTTGAATTTTGTATTTTGATGAAGAAGAAATATATACTAAGTTTATATATTATCAATATATAAAATTAATATTTATATATTTATATAAAATTTTTATTTTTATATTTATTAGTATATAAACTGATTTACAATTAAACACCAAAACAATAAAAATTACTACATTTAAATCATAAAAGTACCATTCTATAAAAATTAAAAACTTTAGGGACTAAAGTTAAATTTTGCACATAACTTCATCTTCTTAATCTTTTCTTCCTGTATTTATGATTAGGGCCGTGCCACCATTTTTCATTTGTTGTTTTTTTGCAAAACTTAACGATGATTAGGGCTGTCGCCACCATTTTTATTTGTTGTTCTTGTAAAACTTAATGAAATTTGACTGTAATTACTTTGTTACAAGTTTTTCAATTGAAATCAATTAAAAAATATCTGATTTGCATTAGAGATATAAAGGAAAATCGGCGATTTTCAACTATCGTTAAAAATTCTTATGATTATCTTTTTAAAAATTATTTTGTAATTATTTTTAAATAAAATAAAAAGGGTAATTTAGGATTAGAAAAATACAGATTTTTAATTATGTTATTTAATAAATTTTTGAAATCATATAGTTTTTATTACCCATTATGTTTCAAAACTGCTATATACTTTTTTTCTCCTATAAAAAAAACCATCATTTTGCTGCGATTTACATCGTTCACACAGGTTATTAGGAATAGGCTTTACCGTTTAAACTATTATTAAGGGATTCCTGAAAAAAAAAAAAAAAACAATTATGTGATTCTAGTCTTGTAAAATATTAAAATTTCAAGATTCTAAAAAATAAATAAATAAATTTTCAAACCCAATTGAACCGGTTCAATTGGTTTGATAATGAACTGGTCATCTGGCTAGTTGGTAATGAAAACATTGAATTGCAATCACAAAATTCAGGAAAATATCTCGCAAGCATTAAGCAAGGCTTTCTTCACTAAACTTTTCCTCCCCAACTTCCTAGCCCTCTCCTTCTGTTCTGAAATCTCCACCAAACCAGTTCAGCCGCTTCTCCCCTCCAGCGGGCGTCGAGGAGTTCCTCCGGCCAGAGACTTCTTGCCGGATCTCAATCACCTTAGGTAAGTTTTCTTCTACTCCTCCTGCTTTGCCATTGAGTGACTTGCTTGAGTCTGCTGCTTTGCCCATTTCTGATATTCCTCAAATCAAAATCTTGTTCTTTGAATGTTACTTCTATAATCTATAATCTGTACTTCATTTGCTTTAATTTTTTTGCTTCTGAAAATTGGTAACCTAGCTTGGTTTATAGAGCTCCAAATGCATCTGGTATCATCACAACTACCACAGAATTTCTAGAGCAAGAAGTGCTAATACCATCTTTACACGACCAAGACAGTGGTTCCTTTAACTTATAGTTTTATTTAGTTGTGAACAGTTAAAAAGTCTTATCATGGAAATAATTGCATTGTTGGCTATGATATATTTCAATTTTCATTGTTCTGCTGTGTAGACTTTTCTATAGCTTATTTTGAATAGTGCAGAACTTGTGCACTGCAGAAATTTACATACAGAATTTTCGAATTGCAGGATTGGACGTTGCAGAAATTATATATGCTACTGTGATTTTAATATCTTTACATTTATACTTGGTGATGTATTGTTACAAATATTGAAGACAGGTGTAATAGAAGAAAAATAATATCCGAATTTTTAAGCTGTATTTTTCAATTAGGTACCGTATTAAAATGAATTTAGCCGTATCCATTTTTTAAAAGTTAATTATTTTGTCACAGAATATTTGACCACTTTTTCCAGGTTGCCGAATTAAACGCGAACCACATAATTGCAGTTTAATTCACTTGCCCTTTTTTGTTAACTAGGCTTCCTGTTAACAGATTTCTGACTGCCATGAGTTTGCTTATAAATCACTGTATTAGCTGTTGTGCGAATGATCGCCGAACCAGTCATGGTGGTGAGTGAGCTTCAAATTTCCTTATTTTTTTCCCCGTTTTCATATCGCCTAAAATCAAATAGTAATCACATCTTTTCAAATTTCCTTTTTACAAGGAAGAGATAAGTTCTCAAGCAAAATGACTGACAATTGTTCAACAAATGATATCATTTCCTTCTCCAAGAATGAAAGTAATTGCAGCTCCCGACTTAAAGCAATAGCCAGTTCAGTTGCTGGTAATTTAAATTTTTTTTGAATTACATAGAAACGATTCTATTTATTTTATTAATTTTTAGTTTTAATTTTTTGTGTTGTTGGTTTTCAGCTATAAATATTTCTCTTTTGTAATTTCTCAGTTGCAAATTTGGTTGCATTAGATGCTGCAAAGGCTGTACCTACCAATAAATTATTGGTGAGAATCTGTACATATTGGATGTATATTTGCTTGTGCAGAGCACTTCAATACCAATAATATTATAAGTGGAAGCTCTCATTTTGATCCCAAATACAAATATTCAGGGAAGGTTTTGATGTTGTGATGTTAGTGTTTTGGGAAATTCATATTTTGTTGTCCGTGTGTTGCAATATTGATTGGAAAATAATGAACTGACAGAAAATGAGAGATTTTGCAGCAACACCTAATTGTGGTATTATGTGAAACTTCCTAACTAGAGCTTCTCAAGGACTTTTGTTTGTAGTATAAATGAAATCATTCAGTAAACTAAGGAAACAACATTATCAATACAATATTGCTCATGTTCTTTGCACCTTATAGATAATACTATTTATACATGTCGGCTCTAGTTAAGACATCTTTTGTTTGATTCAGGAGGAAGCTGCTTCTATCTATACTTTGGCTGATGGAAGTATTGGGGATTGGTTTGGTAGCCTTTTATATTCAGCTGGGCAACAAGCTAATGAAGCTGTTCTAGACCAGTTATCTGCCCTTAGTTTCACCAGGTTTGTGCCCGTAGGCCTTTCTTTTTGTATGTCCCTAAATATAAATATCATGTGTGAATATTGCATATGGTCTGTTGCTTATTCCACTTCACAGTTTGGCAGTTATTTTTGGGGCAGGGCTTGTCACCAGCCTTTCACCTTGTACGTTGAGCGTTTTGCCATTGACCCTCGGTTACATTGGTATGCATTTTATCATTTTATTAAACTGACACAATTTACTCCCTTGACATGTGATTTCTGCTTTGAATCTCGTGATATTCAAACCTGGAATATGACCTCATTTTTTATCATGTAGGAGCATTTGGCTCTGGGAAAAGCAGGGGTGAGGTAATGATTTACCATATTTTTTTATCTTTAACTATATTCTCATTAATGTTCTCATTCCCAGGGTGGGATAAACTTGTAGGATATTAACTCAGGAAATTAAAATACCAAAATTGATTCTTTAAAGTAAAGAAAATCAAGAGATCATGTCAACAGTTTTACTACTAATATGATCACTGCTCTTTTAGCCTCGATAAGCTGCTGTTTTGAACAATTTATGGAAACACAGTCAAATAAGTTTGACACTGATGTTCAGGTTGTTGCGGATTCTATTGCATTCTCTTTAGGATTGGCTACTACACTAGCTCTTCTAGGCATTGCTGCCTCGTTTGCTGGAAAGGCCTATGGACAGATAGGACAAGGACTACCTTTGGCTGCTTCTGGATTAGCTGTTATTATGGGTCTAAATCTCCTCGAGGTATTGAGACTCCCTGATATGTATTTCACCAGTGCCTGCTTTTTGTTTGGTAACTCTGAGAACCTAGCCTTTAATGTTCCCAAATTCATTGTTGGTTACTTGTTAATTAGTTTACCTCTTCATATTCTTATTATGGGGATCAATATCACAGGTGATTGAGTTACAACTCCCTTCCTTTTTTAACAATTTTGACCCTCGTGCTGCCGCTGCTAATTTTCCATCAAGTAATTGACCTTTTTGAATTTTAGAGTCTTTTGTATTGTCATTATTTGATTCAACAGGTTCTCTTTAAAAGTTCAATGATAAGAAAGCATTGTGTTTCTAGGTGTGCAAGCATATTTAGCTGGGCTTACATTTGCATTAGCTGCCTCTCCTTGCAGTACACCTGTACTTGCGACCTTACTGGGATATGTAGCTACATCCAAGGTACACACATATGTTCTCTCTATCCTTTTCTTCTCTTACACAGAAGGAAAGTGGTATGAAAAATTAGAAAAACGATGGATGGTATATGCTCAGAATTGCTTAACATATCATTTCTGCCTTAATTGGCAGAAGCTGATTAGTTTAATGTGACTCACACATATGGCCTTAACAAATTTAAAAAATACAATTTCTAACAGGATCCAGTGGTAGGAGGCAGCTTGCTTTTGACATACACTACTGGCTATGTTGCTCCTCTTCTTCTTGCTGCTTCTTTTGCTGGAGCCTTGCAGGTATATGGTTTTGTATTTGGGGAATATTTGATATTTTGGTCAAAGGACAAGCAATTGCTTCCATTGATCCGTAAATTTTAATAAAACTACAATTTTCCTGGGACAATGTCCAGCATATACTAGTCATATTCTATTCAATTTAATGAATAGGCAAATGTTTGAGTACCCTAACAAAGTTTGAGGGGTATGAGATGATTAAAGGAGTCTGATTTACCTATTATTTTATACTGTTGTGTTTCAATTTTTTTTTTTCTCGTGTTTTCAAATTATAACATGTAAGATATTCACAGAGCCTGCTGTCATTCCGCAAGTTCTCAGCTTGGATCAATCCAATGAGGTACTACTGGAGCTTCTTTGATAATATATATAGTCTTAATTACGGCAAGTAATTGCTGCTTCACAATCACAGCAGCAATGGTGCTCGTTATTGCGTTTAGCCTATCGAATGCATTTGCAATTTGTAATTGTTGGTGGAAATTGATTTGGTTTGCTTTGCAGTGGAGCACTTCTATTGGGAGGAGGGGTATACACTTTCTTGGATAGGCTTATTCCACCCACAATGGCAATGTAAATGTCTTCACCTGAGCGGGCATTTGTAGGATTATTAAATTTACTGCACGAAATGTACAGCTACGATAAAAAAAAGGTAAAAGAAATTTAAATTGAGATAAAACTCTGTATTGTATATTAATCAAACCCTTCATTCTGTAATACAAAAAGAATTATTATTATTGTTATAATAGATAGTTAACTCTCAGAATTCTGGAAAGTTCGTTGAAGAAAAAGGTATGATTGGCACATGGTACACCCGCCGGTGAAGTGTCGTTTCGTGCCATTTTTAAGGTAGTCGGCCGTGTAGGACGGAGCAGATAAAGATGTGTACAGTTCGCTGACAAATTAAGCCAGGCTTGACGTCATTCAGTGTGATCGGTCTCCACAAAAATTCATTCTTATCACTATATCATCTCAATTATACATACTTCACAAACAATAAAATTTATGGGACGATTACGTGTCTGCATGAAAATTAACAAAAAGTAACAACATACAATCAGTGATCTGAAGTATGTAATACGATTATTATTTACTGAACTCATGTTTTCTATATTTTTAATGAAGACACACCCCGTAATCTGGTTTAAATGTCAAGATCACATAACCACCTTCTAATAATTATTTAGACTATTTATTACTAATTTCTGTAGGATATGAGGATTGTTATTATCAGTAGTACCACCTAAGAAGAGAAGTGAAATAAAAATTTCGTCCAATAACCAATTTAACAGCAATTTGTTCAATATTTCACTTTTATCTAATCAATCATAGAAAATGCTAATGATACTAATAATACTTCCCAATAGTGCATTTTTTGTTATCAATCTAAATTTAATTGCGTTCGGAGGCTCAAATCCGAAATGTTTTGTTAGGTTGAAAGGAGCATCTGAAATTGCAGCTACCTAGCACTCAGCCCATCATTTCTAAGCGTTAAATCATAGATAATAATTTCTTATTTTACTCCATTTGAATTACCAACAAAAAAACTTGGGAGACTGGAGATTAATTTACATCTATCTACTATTAATCCGAAATTCTCTACTTACTCCTCTCTCTTCTCCTCGCTCGCTCAACATTTAAATCATTTCAAACTACTAATTTTCATTATCTAATCCAAATTTAAATTCCTAATAATTAACCATTTCCCGATACTGATTCAACGATTCCTGCCTTTGCAACCTCATTTCCTCATTGAAATTCTTAATGAAAGCCTCCACTCGCCGATTCAACTCGTCCTGACTCAACGACGGTTCCTTCTTTAGCTTTCCCGATCCCTTACTATTCTGTCTCAGCTTCGACGTATTGTTGGTTTCACAGAAAGTTTCCGATTTCTTCATCGGCATGGGAGGGGCAGGGGGCGTGGTGGTCCCGTGAGAGTCCCACGTGTCGGATTTCTTTAAATGTCTAGCTAAAGGCATTGGACGGCCGTCTGTTATCATCTTCCACGTGCTCTCTAACGTATCGTGCCGTTTCGGTTTGGACACACCCAATACTGCAGCTTTACCGCCTGAACAAACATATCCAAAATCAAATTTCAATTCAATCACCATTTCAAACTTTGTATTGCTCCTCAAACTTATTGCTATTTATGATTAATTAATATATACAAACGTAGATTACCTTCAGGATTTGATTTTACTGATTTTTTGGAAGCAAATCTCGCAGAAACCAAAGGCTTATTCTGTACTCTTTCCGCCAAAAACTCGATAGAATCACTCCTCTCTAGTGGCTGTGCCTGTGTCAACTTAGACAAACTAAGCGCGTCGTCGTCTGCGTCTACGACTATCACTTCTTTATCTTCCACAACGGTGTCTGTCACATTCAAGTCCTCATACTCAGATTCGGCGGCCACGACTTTGGGCGGCAGAGCCGGAGGGATTATTATACTAATCTCAGGAGTAGTGGATTGATGGTGGAGCTTGGAGGAGGCGACGATGGAGATGATAATTCCGTTAATGATTAAATAAAGATAAGGAGGACGAAGCCAAGAGATAAAAGAGGCATAGATGATAGGAAGTTGAGAGAGCAGTGCAGAATCTGTTACGAGTGGAAAAGAAAACTTGGCAAATGATAAGAGTAATACAGCAGTTGATATTAGAGCTAGTTTGAGAGAAAGAGCTAAGCTCCCGTAGCCTGAAATGGGAAACGCCATACTAATTTTAGAGAGAGCTGAGCTTAGTGCATGAGAAGAAATAGAGAGGGATAAATTGTAAGATGGGTGATGTTGGTAAGAGTTAGGTCATGAAACAGGACTGACATGTGATGCTCTTCTTCTTTTGCCATCTGGCATTTGTATTTTGTCTTTGTTTTAGTTTTTCCATGTAGAAAATTATTAACCTAAGTTTATTTTACAATGATAATTGTGCTTAATTCTCCTTATAAATTATTTTTAAATCCATTATTTTTTAAACTGTTTAAAAATAAGTAGGTAGTTTTATTTTGTAATAAATAAAAAAATAGAATGAGGTTATCAATTTGGATATATGGTTTGAAACCAGAAACACAGTTTGGTAATCCGTTGTAATTATTTCTAGTTGTATGCTGAAAGATAAGTTAACACGTACTTATCCATATAATGGCTTCTTAAATTTTTTCCACAACATTTAAATGGTGTTATCATTTGGGAAAGAACTTGCATGTACTGTACATCTTTCATGTTTATTATTATTTCCTTGCACATAATTCATAGTTTTAGGCAACAACATTTATCTAATTTATGAATATATAATATTTATGAGGAAAATACATCAATTTCAATAATTATAGTAAATTTATAATAAAATTTTGGAGTATTATTTGGGCACTAACAATTAAAATTAAAATTAATAAAATACTAATCATCAACTTATATTAAGTTTATAAAATATTTTTTAAAAAATGTTGTTAATTGTCAAACTAGACAAGTTCATGCATTTAGAAGTTTGGATAAAATAAAATGGTTTCACACGACAAAAGATACCAATCAATGATGGGATTGTCTTAAAATATGTTTGTCACCCTAAATCCCACAACTTTAAAATTTGGCTTCTCTGCTATTGATGTACTACATCTATTTGTCTGTTATCTTAGAAATTGTTAATTTAATATTCTAAACTAAGTTATTGAGTTTATAATAATAATCTTCCCTCAGAATAGAAAGAAGACAACTTCATCAATTTAAATTTAGTTGTATGAAGTAATTAATTATTATTATTATTTTACTAATAAGTAATGTTTTTATGGTTTGACTGTTGATGTAGCATTAGAAGAGTTAAGAGGATCCTTATTCTCCGGTGGGTCTCATGAGTCTTTCACATGTGGATTAGCTAGCTGGTGTAGCCTGACCGACCTCGCATTTCATTTTACTTATATTATATGAGTTTAATTAATTACTAACAAATACTGAATAACAATTTCTTGAAAGGTTCAGCTTCTTCGTACTCATTGATAACTCATAGTAGGCCGAATCAATCATTTTGTCAGAAATTGAAGAAAGTTTAAAAGAAAATGGATTAAATCGATAAATATCAAACATAATTGAAAAAAAATTGAAATTAGGTGGACTTATTAATAAATCTACTGAGTTTAGGGACAAAAATGTTATTTTGTTCATCTTCTTCGAGATGAACCTTAGCTGGACTTACAGGAACTACTTATTGGTTACTGTACCCAACGCTGCCGAGCACCCATCTCCACTCTTGGCACAAAAACTAGCAAATGATACTCTAAATCAAAGATCTCATCGTGAGAAGTCGGAATTTGAATTTAGTTTTGGTTGAATGCTCATGCTTTTGTTGGATTAGAAGCCACCGAAAATCAATTTTTGTGAAAATGGATATAATGCGGTATAACTCCGGAGGTGAAAGAAGCTCCACCACCACCGCCTCTACATTGCATTTGATTGACAAACTAAGGGTATTGGTCGATAGCTCAGACGATAGCGAGTTTTTTTTTTTTTTGTTACAAACAACATCATCGATCGGTGGCCAAAAGCGTGAAAATCATCGGCGGATAGTTTTCTTTGTGGTTTCCCATTTTTCTATGTTTTCCCGTCATGCTTTTGGTTGATTGGAAGCGTGATACAAATCTCAGTCGAAAACAAACAAAGATTAATTGAAAACGAAGGAAGTTTCATAATAGAAATTGGTCGGAAACCGAAATCGACAAAAGACAGATCTTGCTCCTTGAGTTTTCGTGTCAAAGATCTTGAGGTTCCTTCTTCTGTCGAAGAAACGTGAAGTTGCAGTCGGAGAAGAAGCGTTGTTGACGTGTTTCAGAAGTAGGAGAAGAGTATTTCACGAGTTTTAGTCAGAAACATGAAAGGCGATCTCACCTGGTTTTTCACTAGCATATCGGTGTGGCAGAAATGTTGGCCGGAACATTATCAGAAAAGCAAGAGTTTATTAATTTCTTGTTAGTTTCATTCCATTGTAAGCTGGATGGAAAAAATGGTCCTTTTGACAATTATTTTTAATTTGATGGCTTCATAAGTCACGAATGGCTTTTTTTAGCTAATGAAATCTTATTTTGAATATTTTTTGTTAGCAAATAATTTGTTTTCAAACTGTTTTATCGCTAGCTTCGAATGGCCTAATCCAGAACTAGAAGTCCATCTACTTAGGCTCAGGGCACTAGCTCCCTATGCTAGAGCCAACGACTAGGCTCAGGTCACTAGCTCCCTATGCCAGAGCCAACTATCAGGTGGACGGACCTGAAATGCAAGCTTAGAGGAGGTCATGGGCCGGTTAGACCCGCCGTCGGACCGTGACTGCTCGGTCGATAGTCTGGTTTAGGTTCAACAAAATTTAGAACCGTAACCGTCATGAACTGTGAACAGTTCTTGAATCGACTGAACCGTCTAATTGAACCGCCGATTAACCACAAATTTAATTGAAAATTTCAGTTCGGTTTGCCGGCTAACCGGCGGTTCACTAGCCCGATGATCCTTCCCTATCACAACCCATGGCTCGGCGGGCCGAGACCCATAACCGGCCCGGCTCGTGACCACCACTATGCAAGCTTAATAAATTCTCTTCTTAGGCATTGTTTGACCGGGCATAGAAATTGAAATGTTTGGTTACTATAAAAATTTAAGGGAACATGTAAATTAAAAGAGGTTGGAGGACAAATTGGAGGGAGAAAGTAGCTTATCCAATAACTCTAAGGAAGTTAACTCTATGAAAAGTGTATATAATTCGAAGAAAGTTAAACTTTGTGAAGTGTATATAATTCGAAGTGTATATAATTCGAAGTGAGTGTTGAACCAATCAATATACCTTATATTGGTGGATAGACCTAATTTGTACTATGAATATTCTGGTTTATAACAACTAATTTTGAATTATTTGCATTAATTTTCATTGAAAATGTTTAGTTATACATCCATCTTTTTGTTTAAAAACTGGAGTTTCATATGTCAAGGTTGTCTTTGTCCAGCACCAAAACCACTAACTGACTAATATAACACAATTGCTAAGAAGCTTAGCCTTTGGCGTGTAATTATTCGATTCCTATGAATATAGTGGCGGACCCATGACCAAAATATTGGAAGACTTCGCTGCACAACAGTCACTTAATATTTCACTGAAAATCTAATGTTTGCAGCGAATACAAATAATATAATATAAATTTTGTTAAAATCTAACGTTGGCGGCGAGTACAAATAATATAACATAAATTTTGTTAAGATTTTAAAAAATTATAAGAGTAATAAGTTTTTTTATAATCGAAATTAGAGTGTAATTATAAAATTTAATGGCTAAACATTATGAGAATCAAATATGGAATAGAGTTGCATTGTAAAAACAAATAAAAAAGACACCAACTTCTTACAATGATAATTTTCTCAAATGAGATGAAAATCGTAACTTTTGAATTTGATTTCTCGCCATTTTAATGTATGTTTCCAACTTTGAAGGAATAAACTGCTTCTTATAGCATGGAAATATTTACTATAATTTGTGAAATTATGTTATGATAAATAGTAAAATATTAAACATTTTATGTAAAGGTTTTTATTATTCTTGAGACGTAAATGCAAATTTCACAGATAGTTATCAACTTGATTTAGAAGAAAATTTGTATTCGTGTTAAGTACGAAATGGTTAGAGATTGATTTGAATGGAAAAAATGGAGCAGAAGAGAAGAGAGATACAATCAAAGTCAAATCAATTTAATCATTGTCATTAAAAAAATTGAATGATTATGGAGATCTCATAGATATAGATGGTGACAGATATCATATATGTGTGTGGATTCATGTAGATATAGATGGTGACATATATCATATATGTGTGGGGATTCATGAAGTCATAGTTGATACGTAGAAAGTGTTAGCTTTATTTTTTTTTAATTGCTGAGAAATTCAATTACTCGAATAAGTACTATAGTAATTATAAAATTATTTTATAACTTTTTCTTGCATGCTATTGAAGATTTAGCAATTGGACGATTTGTAATTTCCGATAATTTATCACAAAATTTTGTGTTCTAATCAGCATTGCAATCCTTTTAAGACATACTTATAATTTGTTTGCTGTCTTAATCGTTTAAGCAAATATATGCATTGGGATTTAATTTTGAATTTACTTTCACTATATATACATATATAGCAAACATATGCTACAATTAGGCCAAATATATAATTCAAATATAACCGTTTAATAGAGACAGAGATAAAAAATGAAAATGAAGAGAGTATTTTTATCCCAAAAGTGTAAAGAGAGTTTAGGACTTTAGGGTATATTTAGAAAATAACTTATTTTCGTACAAAACACAATGAAATCTTAGAAAATATCCCTTTTATATCATGTTCTAAATGGAATTAAGACCTTGTATATTTTTTTTAAGACAAAAAAATATGATCTTATTAGCTAATTAGTTCAAAAAACTTCTGTTCAGTTACATTATATAATAATAAAAGAGATAGCTCTCGAGCTGGAAAACATTAAGAATCGGACGGTTGGACAGACGAGAATTAGTTACGTTTTCAATTATTGTGATTTGAAATCGCAATTTTCAACAACGGCAATTCAAGGTTTTCATCAGCTTCCAGTCAACGCGCGACGATTCTAAGAGCATTTGACTGATACCTTTCATTCGTCGGTCGGCTGCAATTGGTGGAGACGGCTTAGTTTCTGTTTGGCTTTTTCGATCATCTTCCTCACTTTCTTGATTTTCTCCTTTCAAAAAAATTTATCCAAAATGATTTGAAAATAAAAACTGCTCTTTTTTTATTTTTGCACTAAATTTGTGGAAGAATCCAAAACAACCCTTTCATTTAAATTAGTGAAAATTACAATTTTCTCCCTGAGTTTTTTCATATTTAACGATTTTCTCACTGTGTTTTTATTTCGTCACTGTGTTTTTATTTCGTCCAATAATTTGCTTCTTCCGTCTTGTTCTCTCATTTTCTGTTGAAAATTGGACCAATTTACTAATTTAAAAAAAAAAGGGCACTTTATTAATTATATTATTATTTTAATAAATTAAAAAAATAAAAATAAGTAATAAATTTATCAGCATTCTTCTTCTTCTATTTCTTCTCCTCCTCCTCCAATCTCTTTGAGTCTGGATTGCAAAACAACGCATCCTCCACCACACAAATCTCCAATTTCGAAAATCAACAACCAATATCATTTCTGTCTTCTTGTTCTCTGCTTCTTTCTCTACTTATTTGTAAAACTCTGTCTTCTTCAACCTCCACTTGCACCTCTTCATTTTTCAGCCGTGGTAAATCCAGAACAAATATGTGAGCTTCTGGTGTCTCTCTCCAATCCACTCGCGTGGCGGCTGTTTCCCGTTGAGTGGTGGATTGAAGATTGGGTGATGTTAGTGGGAAGCCCTCGAATGGGTCCCAAATGTCTAGTGAGAATGGATTAAAGATATGGCTTCTCCTTGCTCCCCCTATGCTTAATGTCATCCTCGGTTTGAAGAAAAGTGTGTTTCTGATTTCATGATTTTCTGATGAGATTGTAAATAGTAGCAGCTAGTGTATATATATATATACAAGAAGGAAGAATCTGGGGTTTTCAAGATTTTATTAATTCTGTAGCAATGAGCTTATTGGTTTTGTTTATATGTATTTTAGGTAGTACTTAGGATTTCATCAAATAAGATGCAACGATTTTGCTTTGTGTTTTGATATTTTTGTTGCTGTGGATTGTTGTAGCATACCTAAAAATAATAGTATTCCAACAAACCAATTCCCTTTCAGGCATTTTATCAAACATCTCATAAGCATCATCAATTTTCTTATATTGCATACAAACTAATTACTACATTCATGGCAAACACATTCCCAGAAAGCCCACTAGTTATCCATTGCCCATGAATCTCTTTACCTCTTCTAACATCATTATGCTTCATTCTAACAAAAAATAACAAAGCAGAACCTAAAGATGAAATCTTTGTATACCCTTTAAGCATAGTGTAATAAAGACCATCTAATTTATGTTCAATATGTTCAAAAACACGGGCAGCTTCAGTTAAGCTACCATAGTTACAGAAAAGGCTAACAAGCTTGGTTTAAAAAAGCTCATCATTGAAAAAACCGTTATTAATAATATGGGAGAGAATTTGGTGGAGTTCTTTAATGAAAGTACAGAGTTCCAAAAGAATTGCAGATGGGTGCTTGTATATATGAGTAGGTATGCGTGGTGGGGGTGGTGGTGGCGGCAATGGATGAGAAGGGAAGAGAAGGGGTGGTGGGTGGCGGAAGAAGAAGAGGATAAGTTTTGGACTTCATCAATAGTATTTAAGGGCTTGGTGGTGGCCATACCGTAGGTCCATAGTCTCTCCAATCAAAATTTTTCCTCCTAAATTCCATGTTCATGATATATATATATATATATATACACATTACCAAGGATATCTTCAATATCAATGATAAAAGTTTGAGTATATATAAATATAATGATGATTTAGTCCTAGACTAGATTCCTAGTTTTGCATAATTAGTAAGTTTATTGCTGTATTTTTAAAATTACATCATTAGTGAATTCCTTTCCTTTCAACTAAATCATCATATATATATATATATATATATATATATATATATATATATATATATATATATATATATATATATATATCTGAGGGGAGTTTTTTAAGTTGAGGACAAATATATCAGGGAGATAGTGTGGGTTTGGTGTCTGTAAATATACAATATGGG
>CANUEY010061747.1:0-21619 GCA_948099555.1 Croton setiger | reverse complement strand
CTGTCATAGGCACTTATCTTTCAGAACTCCTCTTATCCAAATAGTCACAGATACTATCATCTGTGTTACTTTACATATCCATATAAGTCAATACACAATCATATACAAGTGTAAACATAGCATATAAACCAAACACGTAATTCAGTTATCATCTCTCAACAAAATAACATGATTCCAAATCATATATATATCATAAATGTTCATTCTCTGTAGCATGCTATGCAATATGACATATCTCTCTGTTTTTTAATTGTGATTTATCGACCAAGTGTTGCCCCGGGAATTTCACCTCTGTCGGTTCTCTAGCTGGATCCAGCAAATGAGGAAGACCCGGAATACCGTAAGTCAAACCTCCCTCTGTAAGATCGGAAGATCATCTCTGTAAGATCCGAAGATCATCTCTGTAGCATATAAGATCCGTAGGTCTTTCTATATCATATAAGCCCGTAGGCCTCTCTGTAAAAACCCGTAGGTTTCCTCTGGTGAAATTTGCAAACACTGTCTACGATAATCACAACGCCTGTAATTAAGTTCTGCGGGAATGCATTTATGCAATATACATTTCATAGCAATAATCTCTCATATAAACATGTAGACGGGCTTGAATATCGGTGAAAGCAACATATATATATATATATCAGATCAAATAACTCAACTGGTCGGATTTCAGTACCGACTCAAGAACCACAAACAATACATTTCATATATCATATATCTCTAGTTGACTTGGCTTCATTACCGGTCCAAACAAATCAATATAACTATAACATTTCACTTTTCATATATCACAGTTGACCGGGCTTTAAAACCAGTCCAAACCATTCAATAAAACATATTATCTCTCTTCCATATAGCAAAGATGACCGAGCTTTAATACCGGTCCAAACAGTTCATATATAGCATATATAGCAATATCACATATATCTCTCTATACATGTAAGTAAGTGGTTTAACACTTACCGTACTGCTGTAGGCTCGGTTGGGTCTCGAGTAATTCACCCCGCCCTGCTCGAGGACTCGACGCTCCAAAATCAGGTACTGGACGCGTTATTTTCACCAAAACACAGGGCCTGGTGTCGTTTTGACCGCGCTCCCTCTGGTCAAAACGCAGCCTGGGCCTACGTTTTGGTCCTTCTTCTTCCTTTCTCCCTCTAGTTTCAGCCTAAAAAACAGCCTCTCGAGCCAACTTCCAGGCGACCGTACGTCCACCTCTGGTGTCTTTCCGGCGAGCTACGACCACCGTTCTCTTCCTCTACATACCCTCTAGCTAACCATTAGAGCCAAATTCCCAGAAACTCTCTAAATTGAAAGATATAAACACCCAAATTTGGCTTCCCACACTTATTTTAACCCAATTCCAGAATTTGCCTTATTTTTTCCCAACTTCAGGCGATCGGTACGACCACCCCGGCGGCCTTCCGGTGATCCAAGACCACCAATCTCTTCCTCTACATGCCCTCTACAACTCTATCAAAGCCAAACTCTCCCATGCACTATAGATTGGAAGTTACAAAGCCTCAAAGTACCCTTTACGAAACTGTTCAAAACCTAGAAAATCATACCCAAAATTTTGTTTTTCCTTCTCCTTTCAATTCCAGCCCCTCTCTTCACTATCTATCACTTCTAATCTCTTGTTAAATATCCCAGAAGCCTAAACAAAGTATTGGATGGAAGGTTTTACCTCTTTTTCTCTCTTTCTCTCTTTCTTTCTTTCTTTTCCTTTCTTTTTCTCTTTCTTTCACTCCATTCACGTTTTCTCTCTCCTTTCCCCTTCACTCCAGACCAATTCCCACCTCTTCACTACTGCCAGCAACTCTCCAGCACAATAAAATGACAACAGTTACTTCTAATTACATAAACAATTCTATTTCTCTTTTGGCCACAACTTAATGTTTAAGTTTACATTATTTCACCACCTTACATCTCTTTCCTCTAATTTCCAGCCTCTAATTCAGTCCTAGAACCAGTTTCAAAATGCTTTTGGTGTCAAAATAATACATATAACACATGTATGAAATTTTGTAAAAATCCGAATCCGAAAATTTGCCGCGGTTCGATCAGTGCCCTAAACGGAGCCGAAACCTTGACGATTTTCACGGAACCGAAACCGTACGACGTTGTCATAAAATCATGGTCCCAAAACTCTTTAAATCACTTTCTTAAACATATAAAATCATATTAATATCATATGGTTCATACTTTACGCATTTCGGCATTTTCCGATCGCGCGAGTCCCAAAACCCTAATTAGCTCCGTTTATGTCTTTCGACGGCAAACGAGCCTATAACATAGCTTATAACTCTTATTCAAATCATATATTATCATATTCAAAACATATCCAAAATCATTTACTTTAAAATATTGCGCGTTTCCGACATTTTTCGGTCGCGCGAGCCAAAAACCCTAATTGGCTCCGTTTATGTCTTTCGACGATAAACGAACTTAAAACATATTTTCTTTAACATCTTTAATTCATATATTTCCATTTCCAAATCATTTAATTCATTTTCATATCATATATCATATCAAACTATAATGCATTTTAATCAAAAATGCACAAAATGCATGTAATGACGTCAAAATGACGTAGGACTTAAGTCGGGGGTGTCACAGTAGTAGTAGTAGCAGTAGCAGTAGTAGTAGTAGCAGCAGCAGCAGCAGTAGCAGTAGTAGCAGCAGCAGCAGCAACAACAGCAGTTCCTACTAAATTTTCAAAACGGTTCAAACTTCCAGTTCTAGCCTTTGGAAACGCTGGTTTCATTTAAATTTCAAAACGGTTCTAACCTCCAGTTCTAGCCTTTGGAACCGTTGGTTTCACTTAATTTCAAAACGGTTCTAACCTCCGGTTCCTGCTTTTTACGATTCCGATTCTAATGGTTCAATTCCAGACGGTTCAATAACCGGTTACGGTTAAAACAGTTATGTTTTCTATTGTTTAGGAACCAAAACTAAATCATATTGTCACAGTTCCAATTCCAATTCTTCGCGGTTCACGATTTCGGGTTCAGGTTACGATTCTTAACGATTCCAAACCGCTAGTTCTAACAGTTGGAACCGTGATTTGACCACTCCTAGCTACTATGTTCTTTGTAGTCTAAATATTTCACTACAAGAAAACTTCTTTTTGTCATAAAAATAATTTTGCCAAATTTTCTTTCATCACAATAAATTAATATATTGTGACAAAATTATAATAAGTCACATTATATATCTTTATTGTGTGAAAAATATATTTTACACCATATTTTGTCGCAAAATCTTTGGCACCAAAAAGTTGGCTCCATTAGTTGGATCTTATGACAATTATATTTTGTTAAAATAAAATTTTGTCACTATTTAAATAATAAAAAAATGTTTTGTGATTAATATGTATAGTCACTATACATAATATTTATCTCTACAAATAATATTTGTCACAGTAAATAACTATTTGCAAATGATATAATAATTCCAATTAAAAAAAATGATATAGTAATTCTGTTAAAGGTTTCTTTAGAAAATAAAAATGACATATTAATTATCTGAACTAATATTTTATATTTATTTTTCGTGACAAAAACTCCAACATATTTTAATTCAATGCACACTAATTTTTATTTAAAAATTATCATTAAGTTTAGACAGTTTAGACTTAAAGCTACAGAGCCCACGCCCCCACTCCTCCACTCTTCTTATTTTAACTGCATTCATCTCTTTAAACATGACATTTTAATTGTTTCCTTGTTCATTTTGATTCATTTTCTTCTCTATTGTGGCTAATCACTTTCTTGCTCTGTTTTGTCATTCATTTCATCAAAGACATACACAATATCCACCGTCGAAGTTGCATGCACAGGTTTTATTTTTTTTATTCCAATTCCAATTTTTTCTTTTTTCTTTTTTTGTCCAAATCTATGGAATTTTTCTTTGATATTTTGAATATTTTGTAGATTTTCTTTTCATAAATAATATAGTTCAAATTTATTTTCAGATGAGTGAAAATTATTTTATCTTTCTTTTCAATTTCAGTATGTTATTAATAAATTTTTTAAGAGCAAAAAAGGATATTCTTGAAAAAATACATATATTTATCTTTGTTTTTTCTAAATGATATATTTTTTTTCAGAAAAACATTCTAAGAAAAGGGAAAATACATTTCTAATTTCCAAGAACTAAATGCTGAAGGCAATCGATTCATTTAAAACAAAAAAAAAATTCTGAAAAAAAAATTTTGAATTTAAATTTTGAACATACGCATATTTAATCTGAATTATAAGAATTCGCAAATAAAATATACAAACTATTTCATTATTTTATTAAAAATTAATTCTCATATCTGGTTTGCAAATTTAAAGAAATTAATTAAATTTAGGTGATTAATTAAATTAATAATGAATTAAAATGCTGATAATATTAATTTGCGAATCAAGTATGCAAAGTATTGGTGTTTGCTATTTGGGACTTTTTCTTTTTTGTGCTTGTAGGGTCTGAATTGGGGAGATATTTGCTAATTTATGGTAATAGATTTAAGGTATCTTTATTTGCTACTTTTAATTATTGTTAATAAAATTTGTTTAATTTTTTTTTTTTAATTCAACAGATAGATTTGCTTTTTTTTTTTTAATTGAACAGAGAAATTTAATGCATGACTGTATAATTTATTAACACTCGTCCAAATACATTAATCACTAAATTAATAGCTCAACCCCAAATTTGGTTAATATTAAACAAATTATTTTATTTGATAGTTCATAACAACTTTTATTGGCTATAAACCTCAAACAATGAGATTTAAATTTTACCTCCAATTTATCTATCCTAAAATAGACATGGATCCACTAAAATTGACTAAAACTTGTTATAATTTAATGTTTCTGAATTTCATCATAAATCCAACTTTTAAAAAAAATTGAAAATTTTCAGTTGCTATATTTGTACTAAAAATACATTTCAATTTCATAATTAAATATATACATATAATTTAATATTATTTATTTTTGTTTTAAAAATAATATTATTTAATATTATATACTGATATATACTATATACACTACTACTATATACATATACAAATATATACTATATAATATACTCATATATACCAGTATACAATATTAACTAAAGGTATTTTATGCATTGCTGTCCTTATATTCTTGTAGTAGTATATATACTACTAGTATATACTATATAAACTACTAATATATACTATATATAATACAAGTATATACTAGTAGTATATATACTACATATACTACCAATATATGCTAGTATATACTATATATATTACTATATACACTACTATATTTATACTACTAATATATCATTCTGAATTAAATATATACATATAATTTAATATTATTTATTTGTGTTTTATAAATAATATTATTTAATATTACATACCAGTATATACTATATTTCTACTATATATATATACTAGTATATAGTACTGTTGTATATAGTAGTAGTATAAACTGTTATATAATTGTATATTCCACTATATAATATTAATTAGATGTATTTTATGCATTGATTTTCTTATACTCTAGTAGTATATGTAGTATATATTAGTAGTTAATATAGTATGTACTAGTAATATTTACTACATATACTACTAGTATATATTATATATACTATACTTTACATATTATATATACTATATACTAATATATACTATATATAATATATGTACTATACTATTTTATGCTAATATATAATATATATATACTATACTTCTATAATATATACTAATATTTATTATATATGGTATATACTTGTTTCTGCCATAAAATTGAATTTTGTGTTCAATTAAATTTTAGTTAAATTTGATTCAATTGCTAGATTCAATTGTAATTGGATCTATTGTAATTGGGTTCAATAGTAATTACGTTTATTTGTAATTAGTTCACTTATTAGGTTTAAATCTTTAACTGATTGACAGCTTGAATGTTTTGGGAAAACGTTTACTATAAAACCAACCCACAATTTAAGAAGTCAGATTTACGTGCATACTACGGTTGGTGTACCTATACACTTAGCACACTCTTCACGTACATTCAAACTGTTAATCAACCAAAAATTTGAATCTCCAATAAAGAGACCAACAATACTATATAGTATTAATATATATATAGTATTAATATATACTATACTACCAGTATATACTATATACTAGTATACTAGTATAAAGTATGGAAAAGAATCCACCGCTCTTTTATTTTTTCCGAATTAGCATATCTAGTATTATAAAAAGCTTGAAATTTTAATTATAATAAAAATTTTGTTATTAAAACTGTAATCAATCACTAGAGAGTGAAATTTTAATTAAAATAGAAAATTCTTGTCCTATTATTACAAGAAAAAAATATTATTTTAGTTTTTAGAGGGCAAGCATTCACATGTCCGTAGTTCATCCATTTCAGAAAAAAAAATCCCATACCAAGCATAATTGCTGTTACAAACATCCTATTATAAAAAAGGTAATTTGAGCATATTTTTTTTAAAAACAAAAATTAAATTCGCATATTCAATATAGAAACTTTTTATGATTTTGAGACACGTTATATTTTCTGATTTTTTCATCATATTAAAATTTATAAATTTTTAATGCGTACTTTTATATGTATTCACATATATAATTCACATAGTAAATATAAATATACTTCAATTGTGCATATTTCAATTATTTTTTTTCGCCATTAAAAAAGGACAACCAGTTGGTCAATCACCCAGGAAAATGGAGGAGCTGGTTCGTGAATGGATTATATCTAGCCAGAATTATTCTTATATTTAATTGGAAAAAAATATAAATTAATTTTGTTCCATTTGATTCAACTTTATTACAATTATAATAAAAATTTTATTTTTTTACTTTTATTTTTTATGTTCAATTATTGTTTTATCAATAATAGTCCCTCATTTTTCATTTACTTCAAACTACTATAAAAATGAATTTATGTGGACAATACATTCACTGAAAGGATAATAGATCAATAATATTTCAGTAATTAATAAATTAGTACAATTTATTATTATTAAACAATTTTTCAAAAGAAAATATCTTTGTGTCATAATATGTTATATTATTTTTTATTAATTATATTTGTTTTAGTAAACAATTTGTCACAATAAGTTTGTTTTATGAAAAAACTCATTTGTCACAATAATTTATTTATATTGTAATGAAACAGAATTTCGTCAAAAAAAAAAAAAAAAAGACACTTATTAAGATAAACTTAGTCCAACAAACTTGATGACAAAATAACAGTCACAACTATTACATTACGACAAAATGAGTGTTTATTGTGATAAATTCGTTTCTCACAACAAACCTAATTTCTTGTAGTGTTTATGTGATAGGTATAACAATTAAACAAATTAACTAAATTTCCTTTTAATTTATCGTAACATTTAGTTCAGCTGATTTTGATAAAATTCATTGTGATTCGTAGGAGCTGAGCTGCTCCTATCTTGTTTATTGAAATGTTTACATACTATGATTGTTTAATATATGATTTTCAAAATTTACTTGTATTATCCCATTAAAGCACAAATCTGATTTTTTGTGGTTTATTTAGCTTTTGAGTTATATGTTGACAGACAATTTAGTAAAAAACAAATTGAAGTATCTTATTCTATTGAAGGAGGTGAATTTGTTAACTTTATGTTGTTCTTGCTCATGGTATTGTTTGTTAACTTTCGTGAACAAACTAGAATGGTTGAGAAGCGATATCGTATGATTCATGAACTGGGAGCGACAATGATGTTTCATAGCCATATGCCATTATACTTATGGGTAGAACCATTTTGTACAGCTGTTTTTCTTCCTAACAATTTGCCTGTCTTGTCTCTACTCTTTGACTCCTCATGTTACACATCATATGGTTTTTCATCCTTATTATATTTTGTTGTGTGTCTTTGGATCACAATGTTTTTCTAATTTTTTGGATACTCGAACTCATAAATTTGATCCCAAAACGTACTCATGTGTTTTGTTGGATATACCGAAAAATACAAAGGATAGAAACATTTTAATCCTTCTACTAAAATCACAATCAATTCCTCAAGTAATTCTCATGCACTTTGGAGTACTGACAATTTTATTCAGCCGGAGTCTCTATATATGTTTGTTGCCTTTATTTGTTTATGGTTAGGCATTGCATCAATGTTTATGGCGATAATCACGAGGTAGATGGCTTGTGTTAAATTAACTACTATAAATGAATTCAGTTAAAAATAATAATATTAGAGTTAAATTTCTTCTCTTTCTCTACATACATAAATTTTATAATACAAATATATTAAAAAAAAAAAAAGAACTGGGGTATACCCTGCTAGTCTAGGTTGACATTTCTGCCGTCATTGTTCTTTCAGAGCTACCCATGGTGGTCCTACATAGTAATTTTATTTTATTTTTTTTTAATAAATAAATCTAGATAAGAATACAGCAAAGTGGAAAGCAATGGCATGCACGTTGACAAAAATATCCTTACAACAAACTACAAAGCCGTCCATGTCTTGGTCAAACATTTGAAATGGAACTTCGATTGTTTTTGTGCAAGGAAATTTCCTCATTTCTGTCGGTCAATCAAGACTTATGGTAAGAAATTTCCATGTAATTTCGTCATGATCTTATGACATAGTTTGGTTTTAACCTTTCTCAACGGTTCATAAAATTGAAAAATCAAAAATGTTATATAAGAAATGTCATGACAAACCAATCTACACATCTTATCAACTCTCAAAATGGGTAAAAGGGGTTATAATAATGTACATCTTGCCAAACAAAAGATATCAATATTTTAAAATTTCCCCCAACACAAAAATCTTCACAGCAGGGGCTATAAAAACTATAAAATCAAATATAAGAATCTACCAAAAGGACAAAGGAATTCACAAACTGTTTTCTGGAATTTCTTCTTTCACTATTACAAATCCCAACCGTCCTTCCTCCGGTTAAATTCCGACTTCCGACTGCCTAAGCCTCCATACATTTCTGAGAATTTCTGGAGGCAACTACTTCTTATCTTATAATGCTCTTGTGTGTTTCGGCTAATTGCAGCGCCAGAGAGCTTCGATGTATCTATTGCCCACATTGGTCTAACATATTCCACAGTATTCGCGGCAGTTGCATTTGCATACAAGTAATTCAATAGCACATCCTCACAGTTAAATAATTTGTCCACCACTTCTCTACCAGCCTTCGCTTTCTCACCCCAATACATATCAAACGCAACTTTACTGTCCACAAAAGCTGCACCTGTGAGAATCATGTTGTAACCTTTATGGGATCGGGCATATTTCTCACCCCTGTACTTCAAAGGGCTTCCACTAATGAGTCGGGGATAGAACCCAACAATCCGATCAGGGTACTGACGCCATACGTTGAATCCCCGTTCAACGTCATCACAAGTCATCATAATATCATCATCGAGTTCAAGAACACCACGCGTCTTTATTAACGAATCCTTCTTAAACCGGTTGTTTAGTGAATTCTGTTTTTCAACTCTGATCCTAACAGGTACAGCAGAGTCCAGCTCACTCAATTTTGGGGGTATCCCTTTGTTCCAAACCACAACTATCTCTTTAACTGAAGAACATCTTGAATAATGCTTGACATACATTTTCAAATTCCAGAGTCGAGCATCATACGTCATTGTCAGCAGAGTAAACTGAGAAAAGGAACCATTATATGGGTAAGGTTCTTCAGCACCATTTCCTCCATAAATATATTTAACACTCATGCAAATCAGTGCAACTCCAATTGTGAATATCACAGCAATTACCAATCTTCCAGCCCAAGTGTTGGGCCTTATTTTTACTCGGAGAGATGAAGCAGCTCTGTTCAAGCGGCCACAAAACTTCCGCACCTTTGAGGAAAAGGCATTTGACCTCTCCCACACTAACAGACTATCACTTCTCTTCCCTGAGTTGTAAGAACACCAGTTGAGTGGTATAATGCATTTGACAGCTCCAAGCAGAACACCCAGCACTACAACAATTGCTACAACTGCTGCAAATGAAGTACAGCCAACAATAAACCGACGCACTGAGTCTCCTGAAGGTACACGATCCCCATCCATGACCCCAATCCACTTGCCAGAACTCAGCTGCTGCACATCAAGATGATGGTAACGAGCACCATTCCAAGCATTCCGACCTTTGTTGGTTTCTTCAAAGCCCGATGAGACCTCAATTTCTTTATAATCATCCTTGGTAAGAACTTCCACCTTGAATACTCGCACTCGTCGTCCATATGTCTCACCACAGTCCTGACCAACACGATAAAGGTTTCCATCGTACACAAATGGTCTGCCTCCATTTCTGGCTCCCACGCTTTTGTCAACATTATATATTGGATTCTTCTTGTGTGGTTTCCAAGGACCAAGAGGTGACCTGCTATGCCAGAGTTCCAGCTGTCCATTTTTCTTAGTCCCAAAGCCACTATGGTCGGAACCAAAAAGCCAATATTCTCCATTATGTTTAATTACAAAAGAGTCAACAAGTGGCTTTTTTATAAGGACCTTCTCCAGCGTCCATTTCAATGGAAAATTAACTGCTCGATACAGACGAAGATCACCCTTTCCACTGCCCTCAGGCATCATGTATATCTGCAAGAACAGTAATAAATGACATGACAATCCAGATATGGGGACCATTATATTAGAGTTGCAATGCATTTATTTAGCCTGAAAGGTCCATAGTCTAAATTTGTCACCAAAGATTCAATAAACATTATTGAATTTCTAGTTTATAAAATATCAGAGTATCACATCTCTTGTAGCTCATCAACTATCCCACCATATCAAACAAGATTGTTCATTTAGACCCATGTTAATGACACATGTGGCACCTATTCTAGGTATGCAAAGTCAAAATGTTGCCAACTAAGTTACACATGATAAGAGTTCGAATGACCAACTTCATATGCATAAATGAATGCAAGAAGAATTGTGCCCTTACCTCACCCTCATGGTTGAATACATAAGGATAAGAGAGATGCCAATCCTCATCCAAGGCAATGCCCAATTGTTGCCATGATGCTCCATTATCAGTACTTTTTGAAACTGCAATGTCTCCTTGCATGGTAATTGAATTCTTTGTTTCGTAGAACAGGTAAAGAGTATCCCCCTGGACCAATTGAGAACAAAAATGAGGGATTAATTTCAAGACAAGGATTTGGCACTTGAGGACTACATAAAGAACAGAGTAAAACTTAGGTTTTCAATTTCATATACAATGCAAATTGCAAAGAAATAAGATGGGTATTCGCAATGAGAGAGATTAAGATATAGGGAGTTTTGCACCAATAACTTAAGCTCAAACCTGAAGACGACTGTTCCCTCAAACACCTAGGCAAATGCATGATGGTACTATAGGCAAAAAAAAAAAAAAAAAAAAAAAAACCGTTCCCTCAAAAACCTAGGCTTTGTTTGATTTTATGAGCTAAATAGGGTTTAACAAATGCGTGTCTAATGTAATCTTACAAAAAAATCCAATTGATACATTATACAATAGGTCACCATCTAGAGCCTAAATTTAGTAGAACAAGCACACAACTAGATAAGATGATTAATGTGTTGCAAATGCTTAAAAAGGCATACAACAACATATGCCCATCATAGAGGATCCCAAAAAGATTTAAAACCAAATATAACTTTTATGGATTCTTTTTTCTATTTGCATCAACAGGCAGACAATTTGGATTGTCTTTGTTGCTCCATCCTCATAAACAGTCATTTGTCCCCTTCAACTCACCAGAAACCTTTTGAGATCTAATTTGCCCCTATTATCCACCATGCTAGGTTCTGTGAAATCAAACCAAAATTCACAAAACATTTTCAGACCAAGAAGCCAACTTGAAACCCAATAACTACTTTTTCACCAATCAACAGAGTGGGAAACTTACCACAGCAGTTTATGAGGTAATGTTCTCTCTAATGAAACCAACCTCAGAAGGCTTCCTCCATAAAATTTTCCAGAATACATCTAGTAGTTACTCACTAGTTCCAGATGTGTCACATCAGAACCAGCAAACAAAGAACTGCATTGGCAGCAACTTCTCATCATCTCTGACAAAGCCAGACTCATAACAATAACTCCCTAAAACTGTTAACTCCTCCAAGCCTGCAACTGAACCCCATCAAACACCTAGAATGACCCAAAGCAATGCAGAAGAAAATAACCCAAATGCCTGGAAAACAAAATATCAACATCCACCACACCTACAGATATATTACTCATTTTCAAATGATATCCACATTGTTCCACAAATATTCATTCTTGACTTCAAAAATTCTTTATAATTTAATCCATAACAATTTTCGCATTGAATCCACAAATGCTTGTATATTTGCATTCTATCGAGATCATTATATCTTTCTTTTTCTAGTTAAATCACTACCATTCGTGCTAATTCTTAGACTGGAATTCCCACTTTCACTACTACTACTACCAAAAATATAACTATCAATACAGATTTGAGAGTGAATATAACTGTCAATGCAACTATTGATATAATTATTCCAACTATATTTAGTATCAGAGATATAATCATTATAGAATTTCAGAATGAACTTTCATAGGAAAAAGCATAACCAGCATAAAATTTCAATATCACATGTAGCAACAACCCATACCCACAAAAATGAATATCCAGAAGGATACCCACAGACAATAAATATCCAGAAGGCAGGATACCCACAGACAATGAATATCCAGATAATGTATAATCCACTGTTCATCCTTGCAAAGATAACTTGATTCAATTAGACAAAAAAGAAAGGAAAACATGTATAAAAGTTGTGCAGTCTAAAAATTAATTCTATAAATAATAAGACAACTGAACACATATAACAGATGCAGCAGGTATCTAAACAGAGAGAGAATTTATGACCAAAGCATCCTAAAAGCAACTTAAGTTAGTACTTTTTCAACTAAAATTCTCAAGGATACTTTTCCAACAACGAGGGAAAATAATAACATAAGGAAATAAAATCAAACATGATATGCATAATATAAAGAAGGAAAATGAAATCCAGCTGGAACATCTGCGGGTTTTAATTCTTGGGGTGAAGCATTTCATAAATAGCCAATTTGGTTGCCATATGCTCCAACTCTGTCTATGTCCAATGCATCAAACAAGATAAAACCTTTTTAGAGCTTCAAGCAATAACTTCTCTGTGTCACAAATATTTAATAGCAATTCTCAATTTTCTTATAAAAAAGGGGAAAAATAAAATTGAACTGTCATCATTTTATTTGTGCATATTGATCCCATTTAGGATTGCTGAATCACATATGGTTGTCCTTTTTGTGTGTCTTTTCATACAAATGCTTTAAGCCTTTTACCTTACAATCTCAATTTTAATTGTTATCTTTATGGCAGAACATGACAATCTATAACCAAACCAAAATCTGAATTGCAACCTTGAGCTACACACGTCATTCCAAGGAAACTTGGAAAATACATCATAGAATACTGGGCCTACTGTCTATACAGTCCTTAAAACATCATGCGATGATCACAACAACCACATCACAATTCCAATAACTTTGGTATGATTCCTACTCCATAACACACCCTTACTTACTTCCAAATATTCTAGTGAAGAGGAAAACACCATAAAGAAAAATACAAACTTCAACTCAATTTCCTTTAGTTTAGAATAGCAATCAGCAATCGTTCAATCATTACCTAGAATGGTGGAATTTAAAAAAGAAAGTCCATGATTAGGAACATCTGGCATGCTAAAACACCCTTGATAATGGAATATATTTATTCATAAGCACCTGGCATACGAATATAATAATAATAGTAGCGGAGGCAACAGCTTCCAGCTCAATTAAGATCACATAAGAGCCCACTAACAGCCAAATGGAAAAAGATTTGATATTGATATATGAATTACAAAATTACCCATCTACAAACCCCTTCTGGTAATCCATTTAATTAACCATTCATATAAGACATATTGGAAAGGTTATTTGCATGCATGATATCAACTTAACCAGGTAAACAATAGAACAAATCAACGTTCGCACATGAAATAACAGAAAAAAGAGAAAATAAATGCAACAAAAAAATAAAGTAATTACCTGAACAAAAAGAAAAGGATCAGCAACAAAGTTACTGGGGAAGCCAGCATCTGAGACTGAAGCACAGGTGACAACTGGGTTAGCAACTGGCCAGGCTGCACTCTCATCTTTCCCCACATTCACCTGTTTTCAATTTCAAAACACATGACAAAACCATCATATGTCCATTAAAAAACAGCAGTTCACAGACAACCAAGTTTTCTTTTTTTCCTTTTTGAAAGCCGTTTTGAGAAACAATTACACAGTATTTTTGAAACCCAAAAATATTTATTCGAATAGGCGCCGAATCAATTTATAATATGAATATGTTTTCATAATGAAACACTAACAGCATGATAAAACAAAGAATGAATTATATGTGAAAACAGAACATATAGAGGTGAGCCTATAAATCAAAATGAAATAGATAACATAAAGAGCTGGAAAAACAACCCCACGAAAGCTACGAACCAAAAGACTGAAATCACAAGAATTAACCACTAATACCCAAAACACGGATAGCAAAAACTAACCAAAATCAATCACAAATCCTAATATCCATAATATCTGAGCTTAACTTACAATTTGGTGATAATATTTGTAAAAACGAGAAGAAAATTAAAAGAATTTCAACAGAACATAGATAAACTAAATCAAAATCAGAGCAACCAAGCAACAAAAAAAAAATAATAATAATAATAAAAGAAAAAAGAAGAGACTTACTGATTCAATTGGTTTGAGAGAAAAGGGAGAGTCGCCATAAAAAAGACCAATTGACCAAGAACCCTCATTGTCTTCTTGACATCCAATAGATGAGGATAAACCAACAACATCACTACCACTAACATAAGGCTTATTGAACACAAGCCACCCATAAAACACGCCAATTGATCCGTATAACACCAAACAGCACAAAAAGAAAACCAAACCCGATGAAACTAGTCTATGGTGAAGCAACTGCTGTTGATATTCCCATCTCCACTTACCCCAACACTTCATGTTTACATCACAGCAAGAGCTTCCTCCCGTTGTACCATTGGTACCACCCCCACCAGCACCTACACCTCCCGCTCCAACACCGCCTGACACCCCCATGAAAATTTACGATTATACCTCTACCAGAAAGCCCGAATTTCGCTGTAGACTCCAAACATTTATCACTTTCCTATTTGAATTTCAGAAGGGTCTGATTCTGTCTCTCGTTGTTTTTGTTTTCTACTTTAGTGCCTTTGAAACGAATTTTTTGGGTTATGGGTTTTGCACACTTGTTGCAGCTTTTCTCAAACTATAATTTAAAGATATTAACGGTGACGGCTATTACGGTGGCCGGAGGTGGCGGAGTAGAAGGTTTTTGGGTCTTCTTATTATTAGCAGGAAATTGTATTACCCGGTAAATATATATAGAGAGGCCAACGCTGTTTAACACATATAGATATTGTCACATGTGATGTGATGGCCGAGGAAACGAAATTTTCGCATATTCTCATTTTAAGGATGTGTAGCGTACTCGCGAATGTTAGATGACAACTGTGCTAGCATACTGCACGTGGAAGGTTAATTAGGAAAGAACTATGTGAGATTAAGGAGGGAGAGCGCGTGGACGCGTCGCACTTTCAATTTTGAAAGTTTGAAGGGTGCAAGGGCTTGTTTGGATATCCGCAATTTTCATTTACGGTGTGTTTTTTTCCCTACCATTTACGGTGTGTTTTGAACTTCATTAGTTGTGGAATTACGCGGTTGTGTTAATTAACGTTAATCACTGCGATTAAACAGCTCCGGTTCAATGCCTATGCCTGCCTACTAATGCTAGTTTCTTTTTTTTTTTTAAATTACTACTGCTAGTTTCTATTTAATTATTTTTACGGCAAATAAATAAATAGCATAAATCCTTAAAAATTAACTAAACATCAAATTTTTTTTCTTATATATTCTTGTATATATTAGTATTAGCAATTTTTTAATGTACGCTAAACTTGTCTACTTATTTACATATTCGTTATTTATAAATTAAAATAATAAAAATAATAATAAATAGAATTAATTAATCATATTTATGATAAAATAATATTTCTTATTGAAATAGTATTTAAATGTAATTAATTAATAATTAAAATAATATTAATTATTAGAATATGATTTGAATTTAATTAATAAGTAATTAAAATAGTATTTTTTGTTAGAATATAATTTAAATTTTATTTACTAATAATTAAAATAATATTTCATTAAAACAAATACATGATGAAATTGAAAAACTCAACCAAACTAATTTGACCATGATTTTATTTTCTAGTAAGGTGACCGAAAAGGCACAAAAAATGATTGGAATAGTTTGCATACGAAAACTTCAATCCTTAAACTCATTTTTTGATTTGACATTAATTGAAACAAATGAGTACATGAAATTGAAATACTTAACGAGTCCAATCTAATCATGGTTTTATTTTTTTCCTCCGGTGATTAAAAAAGGCTCGAAAAACGAACTAAAACGAAGCAGATGCAAAAACTTCAGTTTATAACCTCATTTTTCAATTATGAAACCGATCGAAACAAATGAGTATATAAAGTTGAAGTATTTGACAAGTCCAACCTAATCATAGTCCTCATTCGGTGACCGGAAAGGCTCGAAACAGACAAAAACAACTCACCTGCAAAAACTTCAGTTCATTTTTTAGCCTTTTTGGTCACCAACTAGGAAAATGAAGACCATGATTAGATTAGACCCATCGAATACGTCAATTGCATGTACTTCTTTGTTTCAATTGGTGCTAAAGTCGAAAAATGAGATTTTGGGTATGATAACTTTAAAAATGGTAGGAGGAAGAGAATAAATTACATAATTGATCCTTATTTAAAAATTACAGTTTGTCTCTAAATGATAGGCGTTAATTTGTTAAAAAAAAAAATAAACATGAGGCGTTTATATATATATATATATATATATATATATATATATATATATAATAAAAAGGTTTTGGGCTAAATTTGAAACCTATTTACAAAAGGATGTTTTTAAATAAACTATACATTTATTCGTGTTTACATTAAATGCTTCTTAATGCATTATTCTCATTACCATTATTGAATTTCTGATTTGTTTAGGATTTTATAAACCAAAGTCGGGCCTCTCATATTTTCTTTCTCACCATCCATAACACCTGCAAACTCTCCCTCCACCTCCACGCATTGCCGCTCAGATGATAATAGAGAGGAGCTCGACTATGTTTATTTATTTTGTTTGGTCTACCATCTTCAGTCCTTTATTGTTGGCATCCATGATCGCATTCTCAGCCTTGGTCTAATGAAGGACTGAAGATGGTCGTCTGAAGAAAATATAGATGGGAATCCCTGTATTTCAGAGACGATGATGACTCTCTTTTCTGGGTCTCTACACTCCCTCCACCTCCATGCATCGCCGCTTGCCGCTTAGACAATAACAGAGAGGAGCTTGACTGTGTTTATTTATTTTGTTCAGTTTGCCATCTTCAATCCTTCATTTTTGGCATGCATGATCTCATTCTCAGCCTTGGCCTAATGAAGGACTGAAAATGACCATCCGAATAAAATAAAGATGGGAATCCCTATATATATACATACTAACATTTTGTTTGTTTTTTCTCAATAATTAATTTGTTAAAAATATAATTAAACTAGTAATGTACTGTGCTTTTTATATCATTTTGAAATATGTTTTAAATTTTTTAATATTTTAAATTCAAGTTGTGTTGATTATACAATCATAATTTCTTATCCTTTATTTTTACAATATTTTGTATGTAAATGTAATTATATACCAACAAACTTTACAGTAATAACAAAAGCAAATTACTATTTAGGTTAGTTTTATTTCATGAATTTTTTTAAAAAAATTGTATTAGATATTGTATTTGATATGATATATGGGTGATTTTAGATTTATATTTAGATATAACTTTTCAAATTCTAAGATGTTAAAAAAATAAATGAAATAATATTGATATTCAATTGTATGTATTAATTAGTATAAAAATAATAATAATGAATTATTAATTAATGTCGCATATAATATTTTCAAAAAATATAAAAATAAATTAAGAAAATTTTTAATTCTTATAATGTTCTAATTTATTTTTCGCCACGTTGTTAGTCAACACTTAAATATTATATATTTTAATAGATAGATAATATTTTTGAAAAAAAAATAATAGATATTAATATAAGTTAAATTAGAGTTGTGCATAATTTCGAACAGTTCCACACCATAATTTAAAATAAAAGCAAATCAGAACCATTAATAAATAGCTTTTAAAGAAATTGAACCCAACCAACAATTTTTATAAGTGGATTTGATTTTGATTTTATACTACAAAATCAGATTCAAGAATCAAACAAAAAATCGAAAATTTAAAAAATTATATAAGTAATTATTCGTAAAATTTCAACTTTTTTTCTATGTTATTTTTATTAAAAATGGAAATTATTATTATTATTTTCAAAAAAAACTGAAAATTATTGCATGATGGAAGATTTACCTTGAACCATAATCAAAATTGGAATCAAAATATGAAGAGCTGAACTAAAATTGAAATCAAAATCAAAATTTGCTTCTAAATTTCAAGAATCGATACCTTGGTCTTCTTTTCGATAGACATTAAATAATTTGGTTTAATAAATACATAATTCATGTAAATTATTGTTGAATATCAAATTTTCAAATTAGAATTTATTGAAAAGTTCTCCTTTATTTGAAAGGAAGTTTGAACTATTATATTTTACCTATGCTATAATGTTAAATTACTTACATTCTCATGTTTTTTTTTTTTAAAGTAATTATTATTTATATGTTTCTAGTCCTATATTAAATAACTATTAAATATCTTATTAGTATTTAGAATATTTGATTAAGAAAAATATGATTGCATATTAATACTTACTATCTCTGTCCCATAATATAAATCACTTGTTCATGAAATTTTTTTTTAAGAAGCTAAAATTTCATAATTAATTTTTATTAAATTGACTATAATATATTTATTTTAAAAAAAAAAAAAAAACTACAACATCCTCATTAGAAAAATAACATTTAATACAGTGTAGATATAGAAATATAGTATAGATATAGAAATATCTTATATTTTATGACACCGTAGGATGAAAAATAGACTTATGTTTTTGAAACGGATATAATATTATTAAAGTTAAATTGATTATTTAGAATTAATTTTTTTAAAAAATAAGTAATTAATTATTGTATATTATGTAATTTATAACCCATTAGAATATTTTTATGGCCTTCAACCCTATACACTAGTGTATAAAAGTACAAAAACATTAAAAATAATCTAATAATAAGTGCAAGCATAATTTAGTTATGGAAGAAAAGGTTAATATGCGTTACAACTAAATAAAAAAGTACTTTAAACAATACTAGATAAAAAAAGTAAAAAAGAAAAAGGAAAAATCATACCTTTTACCTCAATAGGAACGAATTTTAAAAGATGAGATTATGGAGATTAGATGTTTCCGAAGGCTATGCATAGAATTATAGAAATAAGACTTTGTTAAAAAAAATTATAGAAATAAGACTTTGTTAAAAAAAATTATAGAAATAAGAGAGCAATTCAAAGTTTTCCTACAGAGGGAGCAAAATATATTTCCGTTCTAGAAACTCAATTGCGTAGGCGATATGGATGAAAGAATTTGATCCAATTTTCCCAAAACTATCACTAAAAAAAAAAATAATATTTTATTGATTTTTTAACTTACCAAAACAAATAAAAAAATAATTCCATTATAAGCATAGATGGCTTGGATTGGTAATCACTCATCCATTCAGGAATTGAACTAATCACATGACCCACCTTCCTTGACTTCTTATCCTTCATTTCTCTAAATTTGGTCCTTTAAAAATATTGTTTCGAATTACATATCTGTACCTGAAAAATTAATTTTTTTTTTAAGTATAGACCCGGACCCAGTTAGTTTGTTGGTGATTACTATATTAGTAGAGAGGGAGGCTGAACTTCGATCACTTGGTCTTTTGAAAATATTAACTTACCGCTATGCAACCACTCCATCCCCGAAAAATTATGATTTCTTACCTTTTTCTAAATTTATATATCATATATTACTTCTGTTTTCAAATGGTATTTTTAAATTTTATTTTTTAAGAAATAAGTAATTTTCACAAAATAAAAATTAAATTGTCAATTTTATCATTTTAATTTTAAATGATTGTTAATTACTAATATTAATTACTTAATGATATCATCAAAAAATATTAATTAACTAATGCTACTAATGTAAATTATACTCAAACTCAATCTTACCATTTTGAGATATTTTTTTTATATTAATTCTCTGAATGGTACGGAGATAGCATATAATAATACATTGGCTGATTAGCAAGGGTTAACTTTCAAAAACAAAAAATTAACAGCTTATAATAATAATAATAATAATAATAATAATAATAATAATAATAATAATAATAATAATAATAATAATAATAATAATAATAATAATAATCCCAAAAACGCATTATAAGTTAAGGTAAACATCCTTAAAAACTTTCCTTTTAAAGTAACTTCATATCTTCTTTAAATTGATATTATTTTTTTATAAAAATTTAGTTCCTATTCCGAAATTTTAGACTCCACATGGTACTATTTTATTAATATTATATATTGATTCGCAGGTATCAAATCTTATGATTTTTTTTTTTTTTAAAATAAACTTATCAAATAACAAGGTTTTGTGAATGCTCTTCCTATACAATCATGTTCTTTGCCTGATCTCCAGGAGTGGGGTCCTGTCCCTACTGAATTTATTAGGAATATTGTTATCTCTGATATTTCTTAATGAATTATACAACGTTTCTCTAAAAGAAATTAAAATTAAAATTAAAGATGCATTATGATGACAACGTTTATGATAAAACAAACGAATAGTTTTATTAGAAAAGTTTGTTAAAAACATCTGGAAAAGACATATTCCCATTAAGTTACTAAAAAAAAACATAGGAAATGCATAGTTGTTCGGCAGATTAACAATGTTATTAATAATAATAGTATAAAATATGTAAGAAAAGGTGATTAGGCGTTGATATATATTGAATATTGAATTGGTTCCCCCAAAAAAATAAAAAATATTGATTTGGAGTAGTCAAATTTTGGGAAGCAGGCGGCATCTGACCGATTTCAAATAGTACATTACAAAATTTGAATCCATTGCCAACTATTGCCCCCCAACCCAAGCCAGCCAAGCCTTCCGTTTTGACTTTGACCTTTTAACTTTTTATGGGCCCACGCTCCCATTTAAATTAATAGAATTTTTTTTTTAATATTCATCACCTTTGAATAAAGCCAACTTGGGGCTCTAATTTTGATGTGATAATAATGCAAATAGTAGTATTTTAGTAAATATTCTGATTAAAAATTTAAACATAGTTCATATATATATATATATATATATATATATATATATATATATATATATATATATATATATATATATATATATATATATATATAAATATAAATTTAATTTTTGTTTATAAATAGATTTAAATTGAAAAAATAAAATAAAA
>CANUEY010061717.1:0-13172 GCA_948099555.1 Croton setiger | reverse complement strand
CGTTAGTCGAAATTGTAATTTCGGCTAACGTACCCTACCCGCTTACCCAAAATTCTTTTGGTTCAAGACCTGCCTTATCTAAAACGGAGTCAAACGAATTTTTGGTTTTGTAAAAACCGGTTCCCGAAATGGGTGGCGACTTAAAACAATTTTTAAGACCGACTAGTTCGGCACCGCATCCAAAACAGCTTTTATCGCCTACCTTTTTCAAATCAAAACCTTTTTACCCTTTCCGGCTCCACCAAAAGCCGAATCGGGAAAATTGGGAAACGGCTTAAACCGGAGGGCCGTCTACACCTACCTTTCATTCACTCATTGCTACTGCTACTAAGGTAGAAGACCTTATACAATTGGGTCAACTCAAAGATGATTCAACTAGGTATAAGAAATCAAACCTTACTGGACCAAATACAGTAAATGAAGTAGCCAGTATCACTCCAACCAACCCTTTGAACCTAAGCAAAAACCAGCCAAGAAGAAATTACACTGATCTCGGGATGCCAATCACTTTAGTTTTCCGAGAAGCAGTAAAGGACGAATACCTCAAACCACTGGAGGCAAGGCCACCACCCAACCCATTACCTCTCAACTATAAAACCAATGAATACTCTCAATTCCACCAAGGAAATGGGCATAAAACCGAAGCCTGTTGGACCCTTAAAAGGCGGATTCAAGACTTGGTTAACAATGGGTCAATTATACCCAAGACTAAACCTAATATCAATAGCAACCCTTTGCCCAACCATGGGGTAAATGCCATAACCATTCAAGAGGAACTGTTTGATCCTTTCAAGCTTTTCTTAGAAATGAACAATATTTGTGTCTTGGATCTGAATGACCTGTCCGAAGAAATTGATGCCATTACTCGAAGTGGAAGGCAGTATGAACCCATTGTTTTGGATAAAGTTCCAAACCAACCAAGGGGAGGAACCCCTGAACCAAAAGAATACCCAGTCTTAACTTAACTTAAGAAAACCCAAGCAAGAGTGTCCATATGGGAACTTTTGGCCTCATCTTTCCCTCATCGCCAAGCTCTTTGCAAAGTGTTAAGCCAACTCCAGACATCGGTTGAAGTAAGCCCCGAAACACTGGCGACTACTTTAACCCAAGCTTCCAAAACACCAAATATTGGGTTCTCGAATGAAGACCTGCCAGAAAACTGGGGTAATAATAATGAAGCCCTTTACATCACTGTCCAAACCAGAGATAAAACTGTGCCCATGTGCTCGTTGATAATGGGTCAGCTTTGAATGTATGCCCTTTAAGAGTAGCAAGCTGTTTGGGTCTGGAGGTTTCCGACTTTACACCTTCTGATCAAATAGTAAAGGCATATGATAACACCTGAAGAGAGATTTTAGGGGTTGTCACTCTGTCAGTCACCATTGGGCCATCTAAAATGGAGATCCCTTTTCAAGTCATTGATGTCCCTACCAGCTTCAATCTCCTCATTGGAAGGCCTTGGATACACCAAGCTAAGGCTATACCCCTCCTCCTCACACCAAAAGGTTAAGTTCCCTTACATGGATAAGATCATAACTATCCAAGGGGACAATTACAGTCAACTTAGAAGTACCAAGGATCAATCTCTCCTTAAGGTTAATCCTGAAAATTCAAGCATAACCCTCTCTAGATTTCAATATGACACCATCCAATGCATAGAAGGCAGGGTGTCAAATCCTTATGTTCTCTTTGATTTTGGGGCACTACAGATCAATTGCATACTGAAGTTGATGTTGAAAATGTCCTAATTGCCTAGGATGAATATGGCTAAGTCTGGGAAAACCTATCCTTCAGTGCCTACCTGGGAAAGTCCGGTTGCCAATGGTACATTCGGTTTGGGATATGAACCAACAGAAGAAGACCTAGTGGAGATGGACCTTAAACCTCAAAGAACCCCTGGTTCACGTAAAAGGGACATCACAATGCGTCCCTATTTCAGAACCCTCAATGGCTATTTTGTCAAGCTGGGAACAACAATTCCTTATTTTGGTTTCCAAGAGCCTTTCTACTGCCCTAAAGCCCAAAATATGTTACCAGGATTGCTAATTGCTTAAAGAAGATCAACTAATCCAACACATGGAAGAATTTATGCAACCCAGTCTCTTTGATGAAGTTGCGGTGATTTCAAACTTTAAAGAACTCCCGAATCCAGTATACCTGATCAAGTCGGCTCAAGAACCTTTGACCAATTGGTATACTGAGAAGGAACAACCTATTTTCCAACCCTGTGTCAATCCAAACCCGGAGTCTACCTTAGTACAACTTGAGTCAAGTCTCCCTGAGTCATCAAACTCAAGTCCCGAGTCTGATGTAACTTTTGAGGATAATTTCCTCTCTTTCAATAATAATACTCCAATTTTCTATTACTTCGTTTGTCAATCTTCCCAAGTACATTCTGGCAAAAATAAAGAAAAATAGAAACAAAAGAACAAATAATAATTGGCAAAGAAAATGAATATACATACATTGCATGTGATTGTACATACATTGTTGGGTGCCTCAAGAAGTTCACCGACTGTTTCATGTGGAAGCCAAGCGACGTTATGAGGTTAGATCCAGCCGTTACAGTGCACAAGATTCCAAATTTTCTGGGGGCAAATCCGGTTAAACAAAAGTTGAGAAGAATGAAGCCAGAATGGTTGTGACACCCCAGACCTAAGCCATACATCATTTCGATATCATTACATGCATTTTGTGCATTTTAATAAAAATGCATTATAGTTTGATATGATATATGACGTGAACATGATTATATGACTTGGAAATGGTAATATATGAATTAGAGATGTTAAACAAGAGATGTTTTAAGTTCGTTTATCGTTGAAAGTATAAATGGAGCCAATTAGGGTTTTTGGCTCGCGCGACACAAAAATGTCAGAAACGCGCAATATTTTAAAGTAAATGATTTTGATATGATTTTATATGTTTACATACATGATTTAAAGAGTTTTGGGACCATGAGTTTACGACGATGTCGTATGGTTTCAGTTCTGTGAAAATCGTCGAGGTTTCGCTCGGTTTAGGGCACCGATCGAACCGCGGCAAATTTTCGGATTTCGATTTTTACGAAATTTCATACATGTGTTATACTATTTATTTTAACACTAAAATGAATTTTAAGTTGGTGCTGAACCTAAATATATGGCTGGAATTAGAGAAAATTTGAAGATTGAGAAAGTGAAATAAAATGCTTAAGGGTTAAGGACAATAAAAAACAAAGAAGTGGTGAATAAGTTAATAAAAAGTTGCTGCTGTCATTTTAGTGTTGTGCTGGAGATTTTTGGCTGAAATGAAGAGGTGGAAGAGGTTGGAAGTGGCTGGAGTTAGAGGAAAAGAGAGAGAAAATGTGAAAGAGAGAAAAGAAAAGGAAAAGGAAAGAAAAGAAAGAAAGAAAGAAAGAAAGAAAGAAAGAAAGAAAGAGAGGAAGATTTTGTGCAAAAACCTTCCATCCAATGTGTTTATTGTGCTTCTGGGATGTGTGTGTAGTGATTAGAAGTGATAAATAGTGAAGAGAGAGGCTGTTTGTGAGGCAGAGGAAAAAAAATGAAAATTGGGTATAGTTTCTGGGTTTAGAACAGTTTTAGGGTGCCCACTTTGAGGCTTTGTAACTTTCAATCTATAGTGCATGTGAGAGTTTGGTTTCGATGGAATGATAGAGGGCATGTAGGAGAAGACTTTGGTAGGCTTAGATCACCGGAAGGTCGCCGGAGGTGGTCGTAACGATCACCTGAAGTTGGGAAAAAATAGGGAAGTTTCTGGAATTGGGTTAAAAACAGAGTAGGGAGCCAACTTTGAGCAATTATATCTTTCAATCTAGAGGGTTTCTGGGAATTTGGCTCTGATGGTTAGTAAAGAGTTTGTAGAGGAAGAGAACGGTGGTCGTAGCTTGCCATAAAGCCACCGGAGGTGGACGTACGGTCGCGTGGAAGTTGGCTTGGGAGCTAGGGTTTTCGGCTGGAAATAGGAAGGAAGGAGGAAGAAGAAGGTCCAAAACGCACGATTCCTCTGTGTTTTGACCGAGAGAGGCACGGTCAAAACGACAGCTTTGGCTACGTTTTGGTCATTTCCTCCGCGGCCAAAACGACATAGGTCCTTGCGTTTTGAGGCGTTTTACGCGCCTGGCACCCAGTTTTTGGTATAATTCTGTTTTAGCCCCTGAACTTTATTTCCGTTTACATTTAGCTCTTCTGGGCAATTTTGCAAATATTTTTAATTACAGATTGGCCCCTAAACTTTTAAATGTTTATATTTTTGACCAGAGACTTTTGTAAATTATATTTTGACCCTTCCAGCCTAATTTCGACATCCTGAATCCGTTTTTTTACTTCAGAAATTAATTTTAAGGTCGTTTTAAGCCTGAAATTAGAGATTTAAATGTTTTAATAGAGATTTTTGTTTATGAATTTATTTTTAAGAATTAAAGAGTTTATTTAAAGTTTATAAATGGTTTTAATAATTTATAATTATGATTAATTATAATTATTATATGTTAAATAGAGATTGTCAATCACTTTTAAATTGACATTAAATGATTTTAAAGCAGAGATTTTAGAGATTGAGTTTTAAATCATAGAAAATTATACGAATTGAAATTAAAACTCAATTAAATCAGAGAATTAAATATTAAAGCATGTATCATAGCTTATACGGGTTCCTAAATTGATTTGTTGAACATGGTTACTATGTTATGCATTATAGGAGCGTCAAGTTTGCGAGCGGCACAGGGTAAGCTGCCCGAGGCCCAACCGAGCTTACAGCAGAGAGGTAAGTGTTAAACCACTTACTTACATGTGTAGAGAGATGTATATGTGATATTGCTTAATATGCTATATGAAATTGTTTTGGACCGGTAATGAAGCCCAGTCAACTGTGATATATGAAAAGTGAAATGTTATAGTTTTATTGAATTGTTTGGACCAGTAATGAATCCCGGTCAACCAGAGCTATATGATATATGAAATGTATTGTTTGTGGTTCCTGAGTCGATACTGAAATCCGACCAGTCGAGTTATTTGATCTGATATAGAGATATATATGTTTCTTTAACCGATACTAAAGCTCGGCTACATGTTTATATAAGAGATATTGCTATGAAATGTATATTGCATAAATGCATTTCCACAGGACTTAATTACAGGCGTTGTGATTATCGTAGCCAGTGTTTGTAAATTTCACCAGAGGAAACCTACGGGTTTCTACGGAGAGGCCTACGGGTCTATATGATATAGAAAGACCTATAGGTCCTATATGTTACAGAGTAATCTTCAGATCTTACAGAGTGATCTTCGGAACTTACAGAGTGATCTTCCGATCTTACAGAGAGAGGTTTGGCCGACGATATTCCGGGTCTTCCTCATTTATTGGATCCAGTTAGAGAACCTTTTGAGGTGAAATTCCCGGAGCAATACTTGGTTGATAAATCACAACTAAAGAACAGAGAGAGACATGTCATATTGCATAATATGCTACAAAAATGATCATTTATGATGAATATGATTTAAATTCATTGCTTATTGATATGCTTTGAATAAATTGTCTTATATGTTGGTGTTATATGAATGTGGTTTACGCTTACTGAGTATGCGACTCATCAAAATAGCAATATATGTTTTAATTCAGCAGTCCGAGTGAAGTACTGACGCTCCACTCGTCTATGCTCAGGTCGGTACAGCTGAAGCCTAGGCCTCTCTCCCTCTCACACGTCATTTGTACATGTTGCACACAGTTTTTGTTATGCTTTGTGATGTAAGCATAATTATATATGTTTTGGCATGTAATTATATGGTGCTATGTTTTTATAGCCATTTAGATAAACAATTGGTTGTATCCATGTTTTGATATATGTAAAGTATGCTATGTTTATATATGCTTATAATGCAGAAAAAGACCATAGTAACCAGAAGTAAGGTAAAAGAGAAGAGATGTTATATGCTATACATGTACGATATGAATGACATGTTTATGTATGTTGTGAATATGTTAAAGACGTTAACATGTTTAAAAAAAGAATGCAATATGTTATATATGTAAAAAAAATGGCATGTTTTATGACATAAGAATAAAGTTAGAGGTGTTACAATGGTCCTTGAAAATTAAGGAAGAAGTAAATAGCACTCTCAACTTAAGCTCGTACTCAAGCATTCTTTTACTAAGGTTGAGAGTGCTATTTACTACCTTAGTAAAAGAATGCTTGGAAGAAGGTTGTTCGGTCCTTAAAGAAATCCGAGCACCAATTATAGACCCCCGTGGAAAGTTCCATTCTCATTGGTCTGGGCCTTACCTCCTGAAAAAGATTCTCTTCGGCGGAGCAGTCATACTAGTAGATCTAGACAGGTTGGAGTTCACAAACCCATTCAATTTAGATCTTAAAAAGATATTATGCATAAATCACATGCATTGTAACAAGAACCACGTGAACCTGATTCTCATTTTGTAAAGAAAAGAAATGTTGTATTATGGAGATACGTAGGCGACCCCTTCGGTCTCGGTTCAAAATTAATAAAAATTACAATTTTCATTTCATTCACTTTGCCAATTAATAAAAAAAAGAGAAAAAAGCATGCTAAGTCGAAAACTCGAAAGGGCGGTTTTAGGCAAAAATTAGAGCAAACAAAAAAATAAATAATAAAGAGAAAAATAAAAGCCCGCTAAGTCGAAAACCTGAAAGGGCGGCTTAGACAAAAGTTAGAGCTAAAAAAAAAAGTAGAATTGTACTTGGGAAGTAAAAACTCTTTCACAAGTTCAAAATTGTCAAGTCAAGTCACAAATCAAAAACCCAAAATTTGGGTTGAGTTAAAAGTTGAAAGTCTAAAATCTAGAAGTCCAAAAATGTGACTCTCAGATTGAGTCGAAAAGTTAAACGGTCAAGAATACTCAAAATCGAGTCAACTTAGAAAGTCTAAGTCTCCCACTCTTTGCAGGGGGCAACGTCGCCATTGCCTTCCTTGGACCCCAAGTCTCCCTTAAATTCCATCACCTTAAGGAGTCAGCTTAATCTCTCTGTCAGTCACCTCGCCAGTGTCCATCAAACCTTAATTCCATCCTTCCAGTTCGCTCAGCAGGACATTCCTTCTTAGCTTATCAATTGGCCATGCCTGAAAGATAAACCAAGCCGGTATTTAGGAAAAGTTTGAACAGTTGAAGAAAGCAAACCTACAGATAGATCCATTCTATTCGAAAAACCAATTGAAGAAACAGTTCTGTCATTCAAACTCAAGTCCGCTTTGTCTAAACTCTGCAGGATTTCTGTCAGCACAATGTCATCAATGCAGCCTATCTCCTCCATTTGCCTAATCAGGAGGCAAAATTGCAGATATCCAAAACCTAGATCAGTGTTAAACAGGAAACTTGCCAAGAGGCAGAAAACAAGGGCTAGTATCTTGAGTCTCACTTGTTTCCAGCCTTCAGGATTTGCTTCCAGAAATTCATCCATCAAAGATGACAGAATCACTTTCTGCTCATCAACCAATATTATTTGGCCATATGTTTTAGTGAAGTACCTAACCAAGGTGTATATATCCTCTATCATGACCCAAAGAGGAAAACATAAGCCTCAAGGTCTTAAATCTGATACAAACCTTCAAGAAATCCTAATCCACCACTACTCTTCGTAGAGTGACCCAAACACCCAAACCATATAACCTCATATTGATCCATTCACCTTTCATAAGACTCTTAGTCCAATTATGCATGGCAAAATCCGAATATGCGGGTCCTCCCCTCGCGTCCAAACTCCGACCTCAAAATTCATGATTCAGAACGCCACTGAGCTCCATAAATCATATTATGTCGCCTAGTGGGGGGCAACTGTGAATACTCGAATTTTGAGGCCCGGAAAACCGAATTCCGCACACTGCGAATAGTTAGGCCGGACCGGACATTTTCAGAAAACAGCTTCGGAAGTATGCTTTCATGGTACTTGAAATGTCCGGGATTTTATGAGGGTATCAAAAATGCCCTCGGAAAAGCCATCAGAGTCCCAGAACGTCGCGAAAAGGCTCCGGAATGAAAAACCCGCGAGTTGCAGAAGCGAAGCAGCCCTGGCCGCCTAAGGAAGGCGCCCCTGGCCGCCCTCTAAGGCAGCCCAGGCCGCCCTGGCCGCCCTCTACGGTAACCCCGGCCGCCCTCCACGGCAGCCCCGGCCGCCCTCCACGGCAGCCCCGGCCGCCCTCCACGGCGCCCCAGACCACCCTTGGTTGACTTTTGACCGAGTTTAACCCTATAAATACCCCCCAAAAAATCATTTTTCTTCACACCTTAAGTTGTGTTGGCAGCCGCTCTCTTCTCCCTTTTTACCTACGGTGATTCTTCATCTCCAGGCAATTCTTTACTGCTTTCTACATTGCATTGTTGTAATAACTTGCATTTTCATTCATAAAACACATAAAAAATAAGTTTAAATCAAGCTGAAGCTAAGGAGCGGACGCCAATTGCCTCAGGTACGTTTCGAAACTTTATCTCTTTGATTTAACTCTCTCCTACCTCATCTTTTATCATGCATACATAACATATTGCATTGCATAAACACACTTTTTGGCTAATATGCCATAGTAATTACTTATTTTGGTCGCCGCGCCACCTAAATTAAATCTTTCGGCCACAGCGCCGCTCAAATAACCTTTTGGCTACAACGCCTAAACAAACATACTTTTCGGCCGCAGTGCCACACTAAAAATCATATTTTGGCCCCTAGGCCTAACAAACATCTTTTCCCCCAGCAGAAACACACAAAACACATTTTTTGGCCAAAAGGCCTAAAAATCAACCTCCCCCAACGGAGACATCAGAAATCAAAATTTTCGACCACGGAACTCATAGAACTCCTTTTTCGGTCACTAGACCAACAAAATCACATTTTTGACCATGGAAGTCATAAAATTCCCTTTTTGGCCACTAGGCCTAAAATTTACACATTTCGACCACGGACGTCAATAAACTCCATTTTCGACCGTGGAAGTTGATAAACTCCTTTTCGGCTACTAAGCCTACATTTCAACCTCGAACGTCGATAAACTCCTTTTTGGCGACTAGGCCTGAAATCACATTCACACACTCACAGCATGCATACACCCCCTTCCATCGCCTTTAAATAGGCAATTTGATCTACATTGACCTTGATCTCTCATTCAAACGAGAGTATGTAGGCATATTCGAAATATGACTTCGAATAGCAGGTCTCCCCTCTCCCCTATGCCCGATCATTTCCAAATCTTCATTCTTGCATAACATACATTTAAAAGAAAGAATGATGGATATGAATGCATGACATAACCTTCGAATCCACCTCGGGTTCGAAGATTAGTGTAACGTCCTCTCTTATACCTTACGTCATAAAACATGTCATATTTTGTTATATATATATAAATTTATATTATCTTTTAAATTTCCACATTAACCTATTCCAATTCAAACATTAACCAGCATATATCAAAAACATAAACCAATTACCAAACATACATATTACAATTCTTTATTTACATATCACTATGCCTTATTATCCCAAAACTTAATAAACATATATATATATATACATGCCAAACCAGATAATAATGCTATACAAAAATAGCATTAAACAGAACTCTATATGCAACTGATACAGGTAACGTGATGTGAGGGAGAGAGGCCTAAGCTTCAGCTGTACCGACCTGAGCAATAGACCAGTGAAGTCTTAGTGCTTCACTCAGACAGCAGACCTGAAAATATAAGGTGCGATTTGTGTGAGTCGCAAAACTCAGCAAGTGCTAGACAAAGCATTAACATATAACAATTACGACAAAACATCAAAACATATCAATACCAATCATTTCCAGGTCATTTATAACATATATATCAAAACTATAACATCCAATGCATAATGACATGTCATTTCTTATTCTTTAGTTGTGATTTATCGACCAAGTGTTGCCCCGGGAATTTCATGGCATAGCAGTAACCATAGCTGGCCAGCAAACTTGTAAGACCGGAATATATCATCGGTCAAAAAGGGATCCGCAGATCAACCTTTAATATGCAGTATTCACCAGATCATTCTGCATTGTATAGGACCCGTAGGTCTTTCTATAACATATCAGACCAGTAGGCCTTTCCATCAAATCATAAAGGAAACCGTAGTTTTTCAAACGTGAAATCTACAACATTGGCTATGACAATCACAACATAATTAAGTCCTGTGAACATGTACTTGTGAAATCATACTTGTCATATTGTCATGCTTCATATAATCACATAACCGGGTTTCATTACCGGTAAACATCAACATATATATCATATAAACCAGATCATATAACTCAACTAGCCGGATTTCAGTACCGACTCAGGAACCACAAACATAGCAGTTCAAATATCATATATATATATCCAATTGACCGGGCTTCAGTACCGGTCCAAACAGTTTAATCAAAAACATATAACAGTAGTTCATACCTCATAAATGTTCAGATCTCAATCCCAGACTATACAGCTCAATGAATCATAATAGGCAATATCACAAAAATTCATATATAACACATATAAGTAAGTGGCCTTAGCGCTTACCTCACTGCTGTGAACTCGGGTGGCCCTCGGGTTCCTTACCCCGTGCCGCTCGAGAACTCGATGTGTCTATAATGTATAACATAGCAATAATGTTCAAATAACCAAATCAGAAATCCATATATGCTATGATGTATGATTTCATAATTAATCTCTGTATCATTTCTACTTAAAATTAAATCCATAAATTTCCAATTCAAAACTTATTTCATATCATAATTAAACATATAATAAATCTCAATTTTCAGCCTTAAACGATCTCAAAATAAATTTCTGACGTCAAAAACGGATTCAGGACGTCGAAATTAGGCTGGAAGGGGTAAAACATAATTTATAAAAGTTTTCGGGTCAAAAATGCAATTATTAAAAAAAACTAAGGGACTAAAATGCAATTAACCAATATTGCCAATTTCTTCCCAGAAGGTCTGTTTAATAACAAAATAGTAACTACAGGGGTCAATCTATAAATTCTATATATAAATTCTGCTGGACTAAATTGAAAACATAGTAAAATTCAATCTGAAGGACTTAATTGCATCAATATATAAAGTTCAAGGGTTAAAATAAGGTTATACCGAAATCCAAGCACCAAAACAGCAAAAATCCTCAAAACGCACGCCTCTGTGCCGTTTCACTCGCGCGCCCCACAGAGTTCAAAACGCAGAAACTACGTGTGTTTTGATTCCCTCATAGCAGCTCACCCGCGCGCCTGTGCAGGACCCCAAAACGCACGCCTGTCGTGCCGTTTTGGTCCTCCTTCAACCCCTCGACAGAAACCCTCCCAGAACTCTGCTCTATTTTTTCTGGCCAAAATTGAACTTCCCAGCTAATTTTCCGGCCAAAACTCAACTCAAATTTTTAGCCCAGCTTCCCTACAATCTTTCCCAACCAGTCAAACTCCCTCATGCACGTTATTTTTATCTCTCTTTCCTATTTTTCCCAACTGTTATCGTTTTCCCCTGTTTTTGATAACCTACTGATTTCCTTCTTTTTCGGCCAACCCGACGACCTTCTCTCCCTTCTAATCTCTTCCTCAACCTCTCTAGACTCTAAGGAACACAATCAATCAATTATTTTGGCTGCCTTCTCTCTTTTCTCTTCTATTTTTCTCTCTTTCTTTCTTTGTCTCGTTTTTCTCTCTTTTCTGGTTTCTAAGCTTTTACTTCTGTTTTTCCCTGAAACCCAGACGTCTAATCCCTTAAGTACATCCTATACATCATTCTCACAAGTCCTAAGATCATACTTAACACCTCCAACTTATTAAATCAACATACACATCATTTAAATGACCAAACCCTTAACTTAGGGTTTTCTTAAATAACCCTCCAAAACTAACTTCACAATTCTGCCAAACCTCACTTCTCAAACTAGATTTAAGTAACATTTTAAGGTCAAAATAGATAATATAACATATGGGTGAAGTTTCGTAAAAATCGAAATCCGAAAACGAGTCGTCGTTTGGTTGGTGCCCTAAGCCGACTCCGAAGCTCAACGTTTTTTGCGGAACCGAAACCGTACGACGTCGTCACAAAATTAAGGTTCCAAAACTCTTTAAAACATATTCAAAAAAATACCAAAACATACCAAAGTCAAAAAGTTCATATTTTACGCGATTTCGGCATTTTCCGATCGCGCGGGTTCGAAAACCCTAATTAGCTCCATTTGTGTCTTTCGACGGCAAACGAGCCTAAAACATAACTTGTTTCTCTTATTTAAATCATATATTATCAAATATAAATCATATAATCCATAATTAACTTATTTATCAAATTAAATCATGATGCATTTTAAATGAAAATGCATAAAATGCATGAAATGACGTCGGATTGACGTAGGGTTTAGGTCCGGGATGTCACAATTAGTGCTATTCATCCATTAGGGAAATTGACCTAGAAATAGGTTAATCACAAAACAGAGTCACTAGGGGTTCTTTCTTAATTTTTCCCCTTTAACAAAATAAATTAAGTGGCGACTCTACAGACATGCACACATATTCACCCCGAGTGAACATCCCTGGCGAACGGACTTCCCTCGCGGGTCGGCCCAGCGGCTCGGAAGGGCAGTAACCTCCGGTAAGCGTTCACAAACGGCTTAGGCAAAAATGGGCAACTCGCTAAGTTGAAAACCCGAAAGGGCGACTTACGCAAAATTTAGAGCTAAAAAAAATTGTACTTGGGAAAAAAAGTCCTTAAGTAAAAAAATTACAAGTCCAAAAATTCGGGTCAAACCCGAAAGTCAAAAATCCAAAAAAAAATCCATCTCTTAAAATAAGTCAAAGAGTCAAAATGTAACACATTTTACTATACTCTTATGTCATAAAACATGCCATTTTTTTTAAAACATATACGTCAAGTGACGTTAATTTCATTTTAATCTTTAAAACATATGCATAACAATCATATATTGAACATGTAACCATATAAGCATCATTTCTCTTTAACCTATTTAAGGTTAACCAGGTCATTCATTGCACTATAAACATATATAGGCATAGCATATATTATATATATCAACTTATGGATTAAACAACAGTTTATCCAAAAAGGCTATATGAATAGCACCATATATTTACATGCCAAAACTGTATAAAATTATGCTTACAGCACAAAACATAAACACACTATATGCAACATATACAATAT
>CANUEY010061687.1:0-19781 GCA_948099555.1 Croton setiger | reverse complement strand
GCTGTTTGAGTGAAGTACTGAGACTTCACCAGTTTATAGCTCAGGTCGGTACAGCTGAAGCCTAGGCCTCTCTTCCTCTCGTCACATCATCTGTACTAGTTGCATATAGACTTTTGTTTAATGCTATTCCTGTATAGCATTATGTTTATAATTTGGCATGTATATATATATATGTTTATTAAGTTTGAAATAATAAGGCAATATGACATGTAAGTAAATAAGAATAATTATATGTGTTTGATATGTGGTATATGTATGTTATATGTTGAGTTATTATACGATGATAAGGCTTAACACGATAATTAAAATGGCAATGTATGTTATAAAAAAAAAAAAAATATGACATGTTTTATAACGTAAGGTATAAAAGAGGACTCTACACAATATATGACGTATGCTAAAAAAAATGGCATGTTTTGCAACGTAAGAGTATAAGTAGAGGTTATTACACTAGTGTTTATTACATGATACAATTAATGTGGAATATGTTTTAGAGATTAAACAAAGATAGTAATATATGACGTATGCTAAAAAAAATGGCATGTTTTACGACGCAAGAGTATAAGTAGAGGTTATTACACTAGTGTTTATTACATGATACAATTATTTGGTTACATTAATCCATGAATACTTTTTACAATAACTGTTTATTTACATCTTACAATTTAAATACCACTCAAATGAATATAATGAAATGAAACCTATTATACATGTCAAACTAAAACAACTACTATAACCTTCTACTCTACTGATCCTCCTTATAGACTGCTACAAACCCTTTACAATTCTTAGTGAATACTTTAACATTTAATAAAAGAAACTAAACATACATATATATGAAATCATGCTCATGCACTACTACATTTCTATCGATTTCTAGTATAATTTATGTAGAACACATATTATGAATGCATCAAGTATTGAACACCCAATACATGGTCATAATCATCTCAAACATATATATATATAGTTGAAGATTTATGTCTTAATGCTTTGGTGGAGTATACGTTTATAATTTAATATGGTCCCTTTCAAAATAAATAAATGTAATATTGTAAATAAATTAGATGAAGAACGAAATGACCACAAAATGTAAATGCATACAGTCTGCTTCAAGTTTGATTTTATTAATGAAGCTGATTTTGTTCAAAGTTGTAATTTTATCAAAATATGTTAAAATAAATTACTTTTAAATTGTTTCTAAATAACATTTTGTCCCTCATGTGGTTTTAATATTATTTTTATGGACTCTTTTTCATCAAATCTAGAATTTTGCCAATAGTATTCTGTACTCATTGGTATACATGTAATAGTAATACCATCTTTCTCTACTAAGTGTCTAAAACTGTTGACAGTTTACCCATACAGGCTTTTCTACAAGCTTTCATTAAAAAATACAAAACATTTTTCACTCAAGAAAACATAGCAGGCCGAAACTGAAGCAAGCCTGATAAACAAGTCTTCTTCTAGTACTTTGGTGCAAATAAAGGTGACACTCTCTGCCGGACGATATCCTGAATCTGTTCTGATGACATAATAGATGCTTCACCAGCAAAACCGGCACTTTGCATCTGCTGCTGCAACTGAAGGGGAAAAGAAACTCGTAAATAATCTATCTCCATGTCCGAATCTGCATCCAATGCAAGCATATAGATACTAAATAAGTACCTTTTCAAGAATTGCAGATTGGTCATCCGGGTGAAACTTGCGCATGTGTTTAAGCATCTCCAGTTGCTGAAAATAAATATACCACCACCATCAACTCCTTTGTCAGAATACTTCAATCAAATGTAGCTAAAGTTACCTGCTCCTGTAATTTTTGTTGATTCTGCATTTTTTCAATGAACTCATCTGGTCCAAGCTCAGCTTCATCACAAGCTAACTCTTCACTGTCCATCAATAGGAGATTTCATATCATTCGCAGAATACAAACTTAGACCACATAAATGTGATTGGACAAGTTACAATCAAATCAAATGCACAAATAAATAGTAAAATTGAAGAGGGGGAATCACATCTTTGATGCCTTTAAAAGAGAGGAGTATAAGCAAGCCTACTATATTTACTGTTTGAATCTTGAACAGCATAGGAAAACAACTCTAACTTACTAAATTCAGTAATGCAACTTTCTTCTATAATTTTTTATCAGTTAGCATAAGAATTAGAAGAAAATAGGTCTGGGTTACCCTACAGAAATAAATTGAACTGCACTTGACTGTACATCAAGTGTAAAACTTATAGTTAAAGAAAATGTAGATCTCATATGTTCAGTTCACCACCCCAAAAAAAAAAAAAAAAAAAAAAGAAAACCCGATATGGCAGGACAAATCAAAATAAATTTTTTTCATTCAGATCATTTGAGCTTTTAGTTGTTTAGTTCTGTTTATATCGTTGAACTTCAGAAGTTCAAGAAGTACATTAAAAATAAGACTAGCACAAATGAAAATCCAATATTCAGCATTACATGCACTCATGACTCTGTCATTTCCTAAACTAAAAACTAGAACATGAGATATGAGAACAGACGAAAGCAAGAATATCTTCCAATTTCTTTGAATTCTTTAACAGTTATTCAGAGGCCTACATCCTAAATAAAAATAGCTTTGACAAAAACACTAGAATAGAGGCAACACTGTCACAGGCACAGAAGAAAGTAAGGGGATCACTCAAATGGAAGACCACACAAATAATAACATCCTCCACAAGGCCACAAGAGATCTTCTCAAAAGCAAAAATCTTAAACAATGACTAGTAAAATCCACACCAAAATTACAAGTCTTTGGAAAACTAAATCAAATGCAGAGAAGGTAGAAAGAACTTACTTTACAACAAATCTATAAAAGCGAATCATCAAATCTTGATCATTTTCGTAAATCATGTTCACTTTACCCAGGCATGAAATACCAAAACTTGGATCTGCAGCAGTAAAAAATAAAGTTTTGAAGCTGCTATATAAAAACTGCAACTAACCATGAATCAAAATAACAAAATGGGCTCTTTCATTATCAAGAATTGTGGATGAAAATCAAAAGTTCACTACCTCAGAATTAGGCACTCACATTTAAAAAAAAAAAAAAATTCATTCTGATATCTACTTCCTAAGATGCAACCTTCAAAATAGCAGTGAGGTGGCATAATAGGACAGAGCCTCAATGAGATTGAATCTTCTCTTAACCATCATAAGAAACATATGTGCAGTGTGCACAACCAGGATGCATAAGCTTTCCCTTTTCATCCCTCCTGAAGATTAATTACCAATAATAACTAATCTGTAGATACACATACATAGTGCATCCATTGGATTTTCACTATATAACTAGCTACTGGTTCAGCAGTTATTGTTCTCAAAGTTTATCAATGAGATTAACGTGAACAAACTATCTTTACTCCATCAAAAGGTAAGGAAACAATGAACCATTTTTAACATTTAGGAGAGTATATTCAGTCAGGCTAGGTGATTATAGGAAGCCAAGGGTATAAGGGTAGGAGAAATTTAGTGTTCATGCTGATACATGGACAGACACAAGAACCTACAAAATATTACAAATGACTTAAATCCAGCCCAGGTTAAGTAATGCTTAGAATACATCTCACAAATTTACATAAAATTAAAGCGGTAAGCATAAGATATGATCTCAAGTCTCATTTGCCAAATAGCAACAAAGCAGAAGTATAGCAAACATTAAATATTAAAAGCCAAAGGGATAAAAACTAACCAATCCCCATCTCCAAAAATATGGCTTCCTGGATGGCAGTGGTAACAGCAACAGCTTCCTTCATAACGATTTTCATAAAAATTAAAAAAGATTGTTAAACACAACTAATCTAGCTGTAAATTTAACACCAGTATATAAAAATATAACACATTTCTCATCCTCAATATCATTTACTACAACTTGTGAAACATGAAAAGTTGAAATTTTCTCATTTATGCTTAAAAAAGAGTACGAGAATCAAAAGAACAAACCACCTGTTTGTCATTCACAGCATCAGCAATTTTTTTCTTCACATCTGATGAAAAAAAAAAACATACAATCAGCCAAATGATGGAAAGAAATGAAAAGGAGAAGTAAGGATTAATTGAAAGAGGAAAGTTAAAATACCAGGCTGAGAAGTGAGCTGAGAAAAGCGATCGAATAGAAAAACCAACTGTTCTCTTGATAGCATTCCTACGCTTTGCAGCTCTGATTTGCTCGCCATTGTTAATCTCACACAAACTACAATTCAAGAATAAAAGTGCATCCTGTTTTTGGAGTTTCACTTTAAAACAGTGGCTAGGGGAGGACACCACTGCCTTAACCTGAAAAAGATGTCGCTTTCTTCACAACAATTCCTAAATTCGCCTTCTTGATAGATTCTTTTATTCAATTTTAACCCCTAAATTTGTAAAAAGTTACATCTTTACCCATCTACAAATCACAAATCAATTGGCCCTCTTCAAAAGAAGAGAAATTGATATGGAAATAATTAAATTAAAATGATAATAATAAAGGAAAAAAGAGATTAGCATTCATTTCATTACATAAAATGTGTAAAGCAAAAACGAAAAAACAAGCTTATTATGTTACAACCCATAAGTAGTTACCCCTAATTAGTAGTACTAAACATCTAAAAATCTTCATCCATTTTGAAAACATGGTTTCCACCATTGCCATTAAGGCTAGACATAATCGAAGCTTTCTGATACTCTCCAACCCTTTTCTCAAAGAAATTAGTCTTCCCCTGCAATGAGATTAGCTCCATCCAATCGAATGGGTTAACCACATTGTAGATCTTTCCGCACCCAAGCGCACCCAACAACCTATCAGCCACAAACTCAATATACTGACCCATCAGCTCTCCGTTCATCCCTACCAAAGCGCAAGGTAGCGCGTCGCACACAAACTCCCTCTCGATATCAACAGCGTCACGCACTATACTCTTCACGCGCTCCTCGCTTAGTTTCTTCCTCAGCAAGCTGTAGAGGAGGCAAGCGAAATCGCAGTGTAAACCCTCATCTCGCGAGATCAACTCGTTTGAGAAGGTTAAACCCGGCATTAGTCCACGCTTTTTCAGCCAAAAAATGGCGCAAAAACTTCCAGAGAAAAATATACCCTCGACGCAGGCAAATGCAATCAGCCTCTCGGCGAAAGTCTCTGAACCGTCGATCCATTTCAAGGCCCAATCAGCCTTCTTAGCTACACAAGGAACGGTCTCCATCGCGTGAAATAACCGATTCTTCTCAGTCGAATCTTTGATGTAAGTCTCGAGTAGAAGACTGTACATCTCAGAGTGAATATTCTCGATTGCAATTTGGAATCCATAGAAAGCACGAGCTTCAGAGACTTGGACTTCCTTCATGAAACGTCCAGCAAGGTTTTCGAGCACGATACCGTCAGAGGCGGCGAAGAAGGCGAGGACATGAGTTACGAAGTGTTTCTCATCGGAGGTTAGGGTTTCCCAGTGGCGGATATCTTGAGAGAGATCGACCTCCTCTGCTGTCCAAAAGGAGGCTTCAGCCTTCTTATACATTTCCCAGATTTGTGGGTACTGGATTGGGAACATACAGAATCGATCTGGGTTTGGGGCTAGAAGTGGCTCTTCTGGAATTGCAGGCATTTTGGGGATTAGAAATTGGGGAATATTTTCAAATTTTTGATTGGAGAGATTTCTTAAACTGGTTTCTGGTGAAATCAAATTTTAGGGTTGAGTTTGATTTATATAGGAAAAAGATAGGGTTTCGAAATATTGAATTTTGAAACAGAGCGCGGAATTTGAATTTTTTTCTATGAGAAGCTTGCGGGGGAATGAACTTGAAACGGACATAAGTTTGGAAATTTTCAATAGTTGTGTCTTTTTCGCGGGGTCTTATTTGTGGTAATTTGGAATTTGATTTGAGACAGGGGAGGGTGAATTTGGTATTTAATAATACATTGGTTGTGTTTTGACAAAATTAGAATTGTGTGCTAATATAAGAATAGAAGTCTTGATTTAGTAAAAATTGAATGACATAATGTAAAAAGAATTTAGTAAAATTGAAGCTTGCGAGGGACGCTTTTCGATTAATTATTTTATAACTATGGCGGGAACTACATTGGCGCGGGGTTTTAGAATTTGGATTGGTGGCAAACTGACAAATTAGTGGCACGCATTTTAACTTTTAATCAGAGGTGACACGTAGCATATATATGAATACTGCATGCTTGTCTATGGAGGCTCGCGTGACGCACGCGCCTTTCCCTACTAGCTAGCTAGGGTTGAGCATTGCCCGATAGAAGCGGGTTTCATAATTCCCATCACGTTTTTTAGGAGTTTGACATAAATACTTTTCAAAATTTCAAGAAATTATACAAAAAATCAGTTCGTAATAAAAAATTTCTTTTGAAATTATAAAAAAGTACTTCCAATTGTCCAAACCAGCTTCTAACATTGAAAAAGTTGTGATTATTTCATTCTATTACATAACTACTTAAGAGAAGCAAAAAGAGCTTTACAATTAAACTCTTGTGAATTCTATGTTGGTGTTAATCAAGAATAAAATTAAGAGAAAAATGTGATGTCATTTTTCCCACTTATTTTTAATTTTTCCACCCTCTTTAGATATTTTACTGTCGGTTTTATGATAACAAGAAACGAGATAATTAATTTTTTGGTGATGTCATTAAAATTATTTTATTATATTATTTAAATCATGTGGGAAGTGAGTATTTTTTATTATAAAGGATAGATGTGGCTATGGGCCGGGTTAGTCCGCTGCGTCCGCCTGGTTTGGCCTGTAAAAAAATCGCCCCGCCCTTAAATCAGAACCGTTCAGTCGGCGGTCCAGTTCAAGTTCAACGAAATTTCGTACTGTAACCGTTATAAACTGTGAACCGTTCTCGAACCGTTGATTAACCGCCCTCGAACCGCCGATTAACCGCACTCGAACCGCCGGTTAATCGGCCCGCCGGCGAATCGCTGGTTAACCGCGAACCGTCGATTAATCGGCCCGGCGGTTCAACGGGCCGGTTCAATTTAACCCACCCCCAAATCTTGGCTCAGCCCGTGGCCACTTCTAATGGAGGATAATTATTAGATGGGGAGTGGTATTTTGGAGTGAAAGTAGATAAATGTAAGTGTTTTTAATTTACATATAAAAAGAAATCTTTTATATTTATTGAGAAGGGATGAAATATATTTTTTGAAAATAATTTTTAAAGTAACCAGTTTTTAGTTATAAATTAAATATAGTAGTAATCAATTTATAAACTAATTATAAAATACTAAAACAATTTAAAAAACAATTTACAAGCAAAGCGATCATAACCAAAAGTTACTACTAAAATATAAATTTTTTTAACTAAAGATATTCGGTTTTATTACATAAAATTTAATTGAAGTACATTGATTTGATAAAACTAAGCCAAGAACACAGTTTTTTTTTCACACAATATTCAAATCTGCCTAAAAATAAAATTTAAAAAAAATGAAATACAAACAAGATTTGAATATTGCTCAAGCAATACTCTTGAATCCTTCAAATAAAGCTAGCCAAGAGAGGTCAATCTGCCTTCGGTGCAGTACCTTCAAGACTTGTAAACGTCATTTGAAACCGCATTGGAAGAAGCAAGAATATCAACATTCATATCCCAAAAGACTAGATTGTGAATAAGTGCGCAAATGTCAAAGTTTTGTGAAATATGGATCAAAGTGATATTTTCAATAATTTTAAAACACAAATTTGAAGAGTCGTCACTCTAATTTTTATTTTATATGCAAAATCGAAAAAAACTCCAACTTAGCCCAAGGGAAAAAAATAAAAACATAATTTTGCCAAAGTACCAGTCTCAAATCAAAGTGAATTCGAGGACTAAATTGTTCAGTTTAATTATGAGTTAAAATATTTATTGACATATAAATAAAATAAATAAATAAAAGAGATAATAGTTATAAATAAATAAAAGATAATGCATAGTATAAATATAAATAATAAAATAAAAAATAAAAAATGAAATTTGAATTAAAATGTAACTCTAATTACAACGTTAGTAACAAAATGAAGATCAAAATAAGAAACTAGTGAAGAATATTAACGAAGAATAGGAAAAATAAATAATATGAATTGACATGAAATAATAAAATAATAAAAAATAATTTTCTATTTATTGTCTAAGATTAAACCCCAAACCTGCCTACATACATGATTGAATTTAGAATAAGAGCGGAATGTAGTTTCGAGATCATCGCTAAGTCATTTAAATTATTTTTTTAGCATTAGTAATAACGGGAATTGAAAATATTGAATAAGCGAGAGTAGAGATCATTCTTGAGCGGCGAATGTTTGGCAGAATCTGCACTGCGTTGTTAACTTATTAGTCTAAGACTTGAGAAAAATATTTCTAATTGTTAACTTGTTAGTCTAAGACTTGAGAAAAATAATTCTCAAGTTTAGAAAAAGAGAGAAAGCCAAAATTTAGAGGGAGAAAGAAGAGTTTGAAGGGTCTTTTTCTAGTCCAGAGCTGAATTGGAACGAGGGGAGAAGCCCCCTATTTATAGTTTTGAGGTTGAAGTCAAAATAGAATTTTTAGGGGTGAAACTGAAAGAAGTCAGAAACTTCAGGGGTTCAAGTGTAATTTTTAGATGGACTTATTTGCCATAAGGCTTATATGAAGAGAATAGTACCTAGCATCTGGCCTATTTTGTAACATATTCCATATTTTACACATGACATCACATTATTGGGACATATGGTAGACAAGTGGCAAGGAAGGCTGAGGTGGCAGGTGGGGAAAATTAATGTGCTAGCTAAGGTGGAGGCTAGCTAGATTGTCACTAGAGCATAACAGCGACCGGCCGGAATTTCGCCAGCTAGTGACTAGAGCGGGGCAATGGATAGAGGCTATACCATCCCAAAATCCGGACTAGGAGTTTGAGGACTTAATTGAAAAAAAAAACTAAAGGAATTATTTGAAGAGAATTTAAGTTTTGGAAATCTAATTGGAAGAAGTGGAAATATAGGAGTTAAATTAGAATTGTTGGCTCATAAGTTCAATTATTTTGATTATCTACAAAATCATTAGTTTTTAGAATAATCTCTCCATATACTTGTAAAATCTAACCATGCATATCTGAACAAAAAATCTAAAGATCAAGATTAGAAGATATCTAAACTTCACGAGCATATCTGAAAACTTTCAAGATTAAAAATTTTAGCTCAAAGTGCTAGTTTAGAGTGTACTTGTAGCTTAAGAGAAACATCAATTTCAAATGGTCAAAATCTTTCAAAAAATTTTTTCACACTTGTTTCTCATTTTCAAAGTGTAGTCTAACAACTTTTTACTTAAAACATATGATCTAGTCTTATTTTTGAGCTATCTCAAAGTTCTCAAAGCCTCAATTTTGAAGATGAAAGTGATTCAAAGTAATTTCAAAACCCTTATGGGATACTTTCAGACTTAAGGTTGGTTGGACTTCCTTCGCCTAAATGAGAAGTACTATCCTTCAACCATAAGGGAGTTCTACGGAATTTTAAAGTCAGGAGAAGCAGAAGGATTAAAAGATAGAATAAAAGGAACTACTTATCAAGTTAGTCTAAACGACATTTCAAGAGTTTTGAACGTACCAAACATGGGTACCCAAGCTGGAAAGATTTCTTTGGTGACTAGAGTAACTGAGTTCAATAAAACAAAAATTTCTAAAAAAGAACACACCACCTAGGAAATGAGGAGGTATATAGAGCTCTAATCTCGAAATAGAGGAGCTGAAGGTTCTTCACAAGATCATTAATGACCATGTCTGGCCTAGGTCAGAATCAACAACATATATCAATCAAATCAAACTCTATTTTATATGGCATCTAAGTGAACATAATTGTTATTAACTTAGCCATCTCATTGCTGAACGTGTGAAAGATGCAATTGCCCCAAAGAGTAAGTACCTCTCTTATGCAATGATTTTAACTCCTATCTTTAATTTACTAGGGATACCTTCGAATGACAGTGAGATTGTAAATATTAAGAAAGCTGTAGAGGACGTGATTAATCTAGAAGACACTTTTTTGAAAGAGAGTGGAAATGAAGAATCTGAAAAAAGATAAAGATGAAGAAGATCATACTAATGGGAAGAACCTATCAGAGTACTAGAGTTCAGTTACAAAACCAAAGAAAGAAGTTGAATATGAATCGTCAAGTTCAGAGAAGCCAGATGAGGAAGATGATGATGATGGAGATCAAATCTTCTAGATTGGATCTTCTCAGTGTATACCTGAAGAGAAAGATGATGAAGAGAAGTATTTGAATAAAGCTGAAGCTAAACAAGTTGAGGAAGAAAGAATTTTGAAAGGAAAAGCTGTCAAAGACACTCCAGTTCATAGAAAAGAGACATTAGTTCAAGAGACTATAGATCTGAACATTGATATTGTTTAAACTTAAGCATTCTAGATAGAGATCTTTGCCATTAACAAAGGCAAGCTACCAACAATTGAACATCAAGAGGAGAAATAAAAAATTTCTTTGAAAGAAGCTTTCCACAGGATCAAGGAACTTGAGGAATGCATAAAGCACCTTCCAAAAGAAGGTCAAGGAAGCGGAAATAAGTTTAAACCATCTTCAGAGAAGTCATCTGATCCTAAACTTCTTCAATCTAACATTGAATTTGATGTAAAAGTATATACTATTATACAAGTCTTGACCTATAATGCAACTCAGTAGGTGAGTCTTATATAAACAACCAATCTGAACTTGGTTCAGCTTCACACTTATGGTGGCTGATACACGAGCTATACTTTTAGATCAAAAAGACGTGACTGCAAGCAACAAAGATTATTTCATAGACACACCAGAGGTTGAGCACAGAGTCATTGTTGAGGCTTATAACAATAAAATCTTTGAACTCTAACCTTTTCTAAGCAAGGAACATGCTGAACCAAAAATTAAATGACTTAAAAAAATTGCTCAAAAAATCACCACTATCACCAAAGAGATTGTTGTCTTCCACTCCTACCAGGGTCACTCGAAGCACAAAAAAGTTGAAGATCATTCCATCTAAAGCTCTAGGAAGAAAAGAGAATCTAGAGGAACTTGGTGACCATGAAGGAGATTAGAGGCGAATGACACCTGAAGTCTCACTACTCTAACTATTTTACCATGCTGAACAATTTATCTTTGTTATTTTTATATTTTACTTGCTTTCTGAACAATTGTTCTATTTTGACTATTTGTTTTATCTTTTTGATGTTGACAAAAAAAAAGGGAGAACATGTGCATGGTTAATCTATAAACTATAGGTTCCCCTTTAAAATATTTTTTAAAATATTTTGTTAGGAGTAGCTTGTAATTTTTAAAGTCTCATTCTGAACTAATGCATGAATGATCATATTTTGTGTTCAAAATTTTTGTTCTTTTTTGTTACTTTGATTTTTATACATATATTTAGGGGTAGTAAAATAGCGTTCATGCATGTTCTGAACTTGAACCTAGAAATGCATGGTAAAACCTATATTTCTTTTACCTGCTTTAGACTCAGTGGAGTTTTATAAATCTCATCTTCTTAGTTTTGTCATCATAAAAAAGGGGGAGATTATTGGCTCAAGAGTTCAACTTCTTGTTTTGATAATATATAAAATCATGAGCTTTTTAGAAAACTCTCTCTATATACTTATAAAATCTAACCATGTAGGTTTTAATAAGAAATCTGAAAATCAATATTAGAAGACATCAAAACTAAAAGAGTTTCTCTAAAGACTTTCAAGATTAGAATATTTTAGTTCGAAGTGTTAGTTTAGAATGTATTTGTAGCTTAAAAGAAATACCAATTTCAAACGGTCAAAATATTTCAAAAAAATTTTTTAAACCTATTTCTCATTTTTCAAAGTGCAATTTAACGTCTTTTTGCGTAAAACATGTGATCTAGTCTGCTTTCAACAAAATGGAAACTGTCTTCTAAACACACAAAAAACAGACTCTGAATTAGCTAAAAATGCAAAGTCAAGACTATATTTCTGACTTTGTTCAGAAACATAAATTAATAATATAATGGTTTTCTGAAGTCTAGAATTTTATAGGGAATTAGGTTAAACTAGGTTAGAGTCTATTTCCTATAAGTGGCTTTTTCTGTAGCACTGAATAAAGATTAAAGTTGTGGAAATCTCAGGTGTGTATACATGAGAAGTAGATTTAGGCTTAGTTTTGTTGAATTAGTATAAATCTTGCCTCTTTATTTTTTTTTTCATTACTTTAAGTTTGCTTGCCGATTTATGCTTTCTGAAATGAACTCAAAATTATCAATCAATTTATTTTTAAAATTTGATAAAAACTGAGGTTTATTTATCTGGAACACTTAACTTGTCTTAGTTTTCAAGTTTTGACTTGGTCTCTAAATACTGAATATTAAGCTCTACCTGAACTCAATCTTCTAATTAATGGAATTCTGATTTTTTAATGAGTTGTTTAGAACAGTTTGCATTCAGAAGTTTTACTTAGAAAAGATTTTTAAAGTTAAAATTTTTGAAAATTCATTCTGGAACTACAATATAATTGAAAGAGATTAAAAATTTGAAAATTTAATTAAAATACGAAGAAAGAAATAATTGAAATAAAGTGTAATTTTGAAAAGTTTATGAATTAAAATTGAAATAGTTAAGGACTTAAGTGAAATTTTGTAAATTTTATGGATTTAGTAAGAATTTTTCTTAGGGATTAAGTTGTGATTGAATAAAAATTAGAGGATTGGATTAAAGACTAAATTGTAAAGAAAAGTAAGTTGAGGGACTAAATTCTAATTTGGTATGTATGCCATGTAGGACTACATTAGTGAGACAATTGGTTTTAAAAAATGTTGACATATGTCCTAAACTAATCATGGATTGGTAGATTAGGGAAAAAAAGAGAAAGAAAGGATAATTATGTGGTGAGTTTTGCAAGATTATGAGTGATTTGAAGAAATAATAGAAAAGTTTTAGCTAGAAAAGCAATTAAGGTAAGTGATAGTGAATTTTAGTTAGGATGATTGTGTGTGTTTTAGGAGAAGAAACAAGAGGAATTTTCAAGAAAAGTGAAGGGAAAGAGATTGAAAATTAAGCTACCGAGGAGGACGTATAGTATTTTTAATATTTCATGCAAAAATTTTGTGAAAATTATGTGAACTTTGAGTATTTTGTTTTAAAAAAAAATATTCAGTATATTTTGGATTTTGTTTGAGCTTTCTATTGATTCGGATTTGAAAAAAAAAAATAGAGTTAAAGATTGGTATATTGCATGATAGAAGAAACTTAATTAAGTGTACATTATATTTTTTTTTTTAAAAAAGAACTGATAAAATTAAGTGAACGTGATTTTTAAGAAAAATTTATCTTCTTGAAATTAAACCAAATAAACTATTTTAGGGACCCTAAATTTTGTAAATCTGGATTGAAGAATTAACATGCAGATTTTGAAAAAAAACCTGGGCAGCAAACTAGTTGGTTGGGTTTGCTGGAACTGGTCCAATCAGACTGGTTCGGTAGACTCGCAGTGCAGGGACTTGTTTTTCCCTGGTCTAACAAGTCCTGTCAGCCCCTTTGGGTCCTTAGTGGCAAATTTTGATGATTAAAAATAGGTTTTAAATGATTACATTAATTGGTTAATTGAAACACTAATATAAATGGGATGGGTTTAGTTTTTACGTTAAAATAAAAGCACTTGAAAATTAAGTGTTAAAAATAATGATTAAATATTAGTAATAAATTAAATAGAATGGTTGGAAGTATTTTAACTTAAGAAAATAAATGGGTGATTAAATATAAATACATGTAATTAATGTATGGTGGATTTCTTGAATAATGTAAAATAGAGTAAAAAGTGAGGTGTAATTGAAAAATATACTTAAATAAATGAGTTGATGATAATAAATATTTGGAAATTATGCAAGGAATTGCATGGTATTATGAAGGTTAAATATTTATTTTGTTCCAAATAAATTGTGTTGTTCTGCTTGATAAAATGGTCAGATATAAGTCTAGCGGAAATGTGATATCACATTAGAATTGGATTGTCGTTCGAGAAGAGCTCATAAATCCTAAGAAGGTATTATTACCCGAGAAGGATCATTTAAATGAAATGTTAAATTTGGTATGAAAGCAGAAGCAGAAAAAGGTGGAAACGAATCTTCATTCAAATTAAAAATATAAACAGAAATTGTTACAACAGAATTAGTTAGCTATATTTGATTTTCTTGATTCAGTTCACACAGTAGAATAAACTGTATAAATATGTATGTACAGAGAGCAAAAATAATGCAATTCATCTTGAGTTCTTCTTCTCCTATTATGTTCCTAAACTAAACATGGTATCAGAGCAGAAAGTTCTCGGTCAAGAGACCAAAATATGTTCTTAGATCAATTTAGCTCATCATCTACCTCATACTTACCTTATGGCGGATGAGGTGAGCTCATCTTCACAGAATCTGCAGCAAAAGTAGAATTTGTCCATGTGAGCGAACTGTTGGAACTTCTCCAGCAAATCAGTCTTCATAAACCTGAAACCACAAACCAAAGCATTACTATCTCATAAAAATTAAACAATCGAAACTATACAAAATGGTCCAAACTCATGTATTTGGAAATTAGTGGCAGAGGCAGACTCGGACACATCACTGCCTCTCCGCCACTAACCACAGACCCAGAATTCCCAAAATGGAGGGGGCTGATTCAAGTGTGATCAGCTGGATACTGGAAAATATTGACGGAGAACTGGTGAACCAATATTTCGATTACCCTACTGCCTTGGATCTCTAGAGAGGGATCGAAGTTATGTATGGCAGTAGGGGAGACAGGCTTCAAATCTACGATTTAGCCACCAAAGCGAATGATCTCAAACAGGGGTCAGATTCTATCGAGCTATTCTACAGTAAGCTCCTGTTTATTTAGAAAGAAATAGACAGAAGACAACCCAATCCGATGAAGTGTCTAGAGGATATGGACATTTACAACAAGATGGTCCAACAGAACTGGTTGTACCAGTTTCTGGCCGGAATTAATGAAGGGTTCGATAAAGACCGTAGAGATTTGTTGAAAAGAGAGCCGCTCCCTTCAGTGGTCGCTGCTTACGCAGCCATCAGGAGGGAGATTAGCAGACGAGAAATAATGAAGGGAGAAGGTGAGTCCTTTTCTGGAATAGGAAGTGGCCTGGTGTCTAGAACCCGCTCAGATCAGCCAGTGGCTAAATCATCATTTCGGCCACTGGACGAAAAAACAAATCTGAGGTGTACCCACTGCGGAGGTAAGAGGCACACCCGTGAAGGGTGTTTTAAATTGATCGGTTATCCCGATTAGTGGCAGACGAAGAAGAAGGGGACCAAAGGCGTCATCTCCGCCATGGTGGGCAATTTGGAGACCGCAGCTACTAGGGGAGACGTCTGGCCTATGGGTTTTGGGGGATTGGTGATCGGAGGAGGTAATTTTGTGGGAGTACAGAGACTGGCAGAAACGGAGCATTTAAGAAGTGGAAACCTTAGCAGACGAATTTAGGGAACTAGAAGGGACATAGGAGTTGAGACGAGGTATGAAACGACGAGGCATGAAACGCAAAGTCTTAACGTGTTTTAGTCCGAAGGTAAAACGCAGGGCTTTGCTGCGTATGGAGCCTTCCAGAACGAAGGTAAAACGCAAGATGGTGATGCGTTTAGGAGGCCGGCCGAATAGAGAGAAGGAAAGAAGGCCCAGCCCAGAGGAAGCACATCTACAGGTGATATCCAAACCAGGCCCTCATATCAGTTTGGGCCACCCACTCCAGAAGCCCATCAATTGTTTCTTGAGAAATTGACCAAAAATAAATCATTTATAACACAAAAACCCCAAAATGGAATCAACAAAAAATGGCATGAATGGATCTTTGATTGTGGGGTAACTGACACAATGTTTTACGACATTAGTGACTTTCATACCCCTACTGAACAAAGAAAATTCCAAATCCAGGCAGCTAATGGAGATTTGATTCCGGTTGAAAGAACCGGGAGTATCAATGTGTCCCCCTTACTGAAATTACAAAACTCTCTTTATGTACCCTCTTTATCACATAAATTGTGGTCCATTAGTCATCTTACCAAAGAATTAAACTGCACAGTTCTAACGTTCTCCGGTTTTTGTGTTGTACAGGATACTCGGATGGGAAAAATTATTAGGCATGGTACTGAAAAAGATGGTCTATACTATGTGAATGAAGTGAATCAACAAGGACTCTGTGACACCCCCGACCAAAAGCATATGTTTTTTGACGTCATTACACGCATTTTATGCATTTTTATTTAAATGCATCAGAGTATGAAATGATATATGGCATTTACATGAAATATATGAAATGGGAAATGATTATATATGAATTAAAAATGATAAAAAAGAGTGGTTTTAAGTTTGTTTACTGTCGAAAGACATCAACAGAGCCAATTAGGGTTTTGGCTCGCGCGATCGAAAAATATCGAAAACGCGCAATATTTTAAAGTAAATGATTTTGATATGATTTTATATGTTTCCATACATGATTTAAAGATTTTTGGGACCAAAATTATATGACGACATCGTACAGTTACGGTTCCGTGAAAATCGTCGAGGTTTCGGTTCGGTTTAGGGCACCGATCGAACCGCGGCAAATTTTCGGATTTTGATTTTTACGAAATTTCATACACGTGTTATGCTATTTATTTTGACACCGAAAAAATTTTTAAGCTGGTGCTGGACACGTGTAGAGGCTGGAATTAGAGAATGTATGAAAGAGAGAAAGTGAATATATGTTAACTTGGTGATTAAGATTAATAAAGAGATATTTTGGTGTAAAAAGAGTTTTTAGGAAGCAGCTGCCGGAATTTATGTTTGCTTGCAGATTATTGATAAGGGAGTGAAGAGGTGGAAGTTGGATTCTGGCTGGAATAGTGAGAGGAAAGAGAAAACGTAAGGTGAGAAGAAAAAAAGAAGAGAAAGAAAAGAAAAAGAAAGAAAGAAAGAAAGAAATAGGAAATTGATCTTAAAAAATTGATTTGGTATGTTTTATGAGTTCCTGGAATGATTTATAGTTGTTTAGAAGTGAGAAAATAGGAAGAGAAGGGCTGGTTTCGAAGAGAGAGAGAAAAACATATTCTGGTGCAATTTTTGGGTTTGAGGAACAGTTTCACGAAGGGTACTTCAAGCCCTTGTAACTTGTGATTGAGAGTGCATGGGGAGTTTTGGATTTGATAGGTTTGTAGAAGGTGTGTAAGAGAAGAATTTTGTGGTTTTAGTTCACCGAAAAACGGCCGGAGGTGGTCGTAATGATCGTTGGAAGTTCAGCGAAAATCAGGAAAATTCTGGTTCTGGGTAGAAACCAGTGTGGGAAGTCAACTTTAGGTAATTTTATCTTTCGATCTAGAAAGCTTTTGAGGATTTGGCTCCGATGAAGCGATAGAGAGTGTGTAGGGGAAGAGATTGGTAGTCTTAGCTAGCCGGAAGGTGGCCGGAGGTGGACGTACGGTTGCCAGGAAGTAGGCTAGAGAGGCTGGAATTCTGGGTGAGAGTTAGGCTGCTAGAGGCTGAAGAAGGGTAAAACACACGAGGGTTTTGCGTTTTGACCCCCTGGAGCGCGTCCAAAACGACAGCAGAAGGCTGCGTTTTGAGGCCGCGTGTTTTAAGTGAAACGGCAGGAGACAACGCATTTTGAGGAGAATACGCGCGCCAGCACCTGAACTTCGGTATATTTCTATTTTGGCCCCTGAACTTTCTGCCGCATTTCAAAATTTAGTCCTTTTGGGCAATTTTGCAAATATTTTTAATTACAGTTTGGCCCCTGAATTTATAAATGCTTATATTTTTGACCCAAAGACTTTTATAAATTATATTTTAGTCCTTCCAGCCTAATTTCGACGTCCTAAATCCGTTTTTGACGTCAGAAATTTATTTTGAGGCTGTTTTAAGTATGAAATTAGAGATCTAAATATTTTTATTAGAGATTTAAATGTTTATTTAGAGATTTTGAATTGTGAATTTATTTTAAAGAGTTAAAGAGTTTATTTAAAGTTTATAAATAGTTTTAATAATCATAATTGTGTTTAATTATAATTATTATATGTTAAATAGAGATTTTTCAATTATTTTTTATATTGACATTAAATGATTTTAAAGCAGAGATTTTCAGAGAATTGAGTTTTAAATTATAGAAAATTAATTGGATTGAAATTAAAACTCAATTAAATCAGAGAATTAAATATTAAAGCATGCATCATAGCTTATATTTTCCAAAGTTGATTTGTTGAACATGGTTGCTATGTTATGCATTATAGGAGCGTCGAGTTTAAGTGTGGCACGGGGTAAGCAGCCCTAGGCCCCACCGAGCTCACAGTAGTAAGGTAAGTGTTAAACGACTTACTTAGAGATATGAATTGCGATATTGCTTACATTGCTATATTGAAATGTTTGGACCGGTATGAAGCTCGTTCAACCAGAGATATGTGTTATATGACTTGATTTGTTTGTGGTTCCTGAGTCGGTACTGAAATCCAACCAGTTGAGTTGTTTGATCTGGATAGAAATATATATGATATTTTCACCGGTACTGAAATCCGGCTATATGCTTATATAAGAGATATTGCTATGAAATATATATATTGCATAAATGCATTTCACAGGACATAATTACAGGCGTTGTGATTATCGAAGCCAGTGTGTACAAATTTCACCAGGAAAAACTACGGGTTTTTACAGAGATGCCTACGGGCTTATATGATATAGAAAAGACCTACGGGTCCTATATGTTACGGAGATGATCTTCGGATCTTACAGAGATGATCTTCGGATCTTACAGAGAGAGGTTTGGCCGATGGTTAATTCTGGTCTTCCTCATTTGCTGGATCCAGCTAGAGAATCGTCACAGGTGAAATTCCCGGGGCAACACTTGGCCGATAAATCACAACTAAAGAATAGAGAAAACATGACATATAGCAGCATTTTATGCATACAGAGATGATTATATGATAAAGATGTTTATATGACAGAGTTGTTTATATGACAGAGTTGTTTATATGACAAAGTTGTTTATATGACAGAGATGTTTATATAACAGAGATGAATATTTGATAGAGATGATTTATATGATAAAAAAGGTTTTGTGGATATACCTTAATTTTACTGCTTTATATGCTACTATTGCTTAAATGTGGTTTACATTTACTGAGTATGCGACTCACCAAATCGCAATATATGTTTCAGGTCTGCAGTCCGAGTGAGGTACTAAGGCTTCACTCGTCTATGCACAGGTCGGTCCAGCAGGAATCTAGGCCCCTCTCCTCTCACAGTTCATATTGTATATGTTGCATATAGTGTGTTTATGCTTTGTGTTGTAAGCATAATTTTATACGGTTTTGGCATGTAAATATGTGGTGCTATTCATATAGCCTTTTTGGATAAACTATTGTTTAATTCATGTGTTGATATATGTAATGTATGTTATGCCTATACATGCCTATAGTGCAGAGAATGACCAGATTAACCTTAAGTAGGTTAAAGAGAAAAGATGCTTATATGGTTACATGTTTGATATGTGGTTGTTATATATGTTTTAAAGATTAAAACAGAGTTAGCAACATGTGACGTATGTTATAAAAAAAATATAGCATGTTTTATGACATAAGAGTATAGTAAAAGGTGTTACAGACTCACATTGCTTGCTCAGTTGAACGTCAAGCCTGTTATGGCACCGACGGTTGGGTCATTCTTCAATAAAATATTTAAAGTGTTTATTTCCAAAACTCTTTAAGAATGTCTCTTTTTCATGTGACACCTGTATCATGGCCAAAAGCCATAGACAACCCTTTCCCTTAAATAATAC